>WNGS01003145.1:2500-21105 GCA_020271785.1 Procambarus virginalis | reverse complement strand
ATTTGGGCAAAATGTGACCCATCGCTGCTCTCAGTAATTGGCATATTTTCGGTATAAAATGTCGTAATTTCAAACTGCGAATAAGTGCAGAGATCCAGAATTTGGCTCCAAATATGGCTCAAGCATCGAATGGAATGTTGGGATATTTTGAAAACTGCAGAGGGGGTTTGGGCAAAATATGACCCATCGGCGCTCTAAGTAATTGGCACATTTTCGGTATAAAATTTGAAATTTCAACTGCGAATACGAGCAGAGAGCCAGAATTTGGCTCCGAAATATGGTTCAAGGGTCGAATTTGGGATGTTTGTGATATATTTTAAACTGCAGGGGGGATTGGGCAAAATGTGACCATCGCCGATCTCAGTAATTGGTATATTTTCAGTATAAAAAGTCGTAATTTCAAACTGCGAATAAGTGCAGAGAGCCAGAATTTTGCTCCAAAATATGGCTCAATCTACGAATTTGGAATGTTTGGGATACTTTGAAACTACAGTGGGGTTTGGGCAAAATATGACACATCGCCACTCGCAGTAATTGGCATATTTTAGGTATAAAAATTCGTTATTTCAAACTGCGAATACGTGCTGAGAGCCAGAATTTGGCTCCAAATATGCTCAAGAGTCTAATTTTATGATGTTTCGGATAATTTGAAAACTTCAGGGGGTTTGGGCAAAATGTGACCCATCGCCGCTCACAGTAATTGGTAAATTTTCGGTATAAAAAATCGTAATTTCAAACTGCGAATACGTGCTGAGAGCCAGAATTTGGATCCAAAATATGGCTCAAGGGTCGAATTAGAGATGTTTCGGAAATTTTGAAAACTGCAGGGGTATTTGGGCAAAATGTGACCCATCGCCGCTCTCAGTAATTGGCATATTTTCGGTATAAAAATCGTAATTTCAAACTGCGAATACGTGCTGAGAGCCAGAATTTGGCTCCAAAATATGGCTCAAGGGTCGAATTTGGGATGTTTGTGATATATTTTAAAACTGCAGGGAGGGGGGGCAAAATGTGACCCATCGCCGCTCTCAATAATTGGCATATTTTCGGTATAAAAAATCGTAATTTCAAACTGCGAATACGTGCAGAGAGCCAGAATTTGGCTCCAAAATATGGTTCAAGCGTCGCATTTGAGATGTTTGGGATATTTTGAAAACTGCAGGGAGTGTTTGGGCTAAATGTGATCCATCGCCGCTTTCAGTAATTGGCATATTTTCGGTATAAAATTCGTAATTTCAAACTGCGAATATGTGCAGTGTCGGGGTGTCACGGTTCTCGTTAGTGAAGGATTAAAGCAACAGTAGACTGGATCTCCTCTCCAGGTGGTTGCTCCGACAATAACCCTTACTCACCGTCGTTCTACGGGTCTTCCCTCGATCCTCTAGGCTCCACTGCACGCCCCGGAGAGTACCCCAGTCGATCTCACAACCGGCCTTAAATTGCAAGATAAGTGGGGGCACAGATCGTTCCCTCAATCTGTGGCCCGCCCCGACACAGAACTCTTACACAGCCTTTAAGGTCGCCAACTGGTGTTTTTAGGTGTCCAGTAACACTGCAGTGGTGAGGTGTAATTGTGGTAATTGTGGTAAGAGCAATTTCAAACAATATGGTATCAGGCAGATCACTCTGCTTTACTTCATGTAGCGGTCACAAGATAAATGGAGGGGATGATATGAAACACCAAAGAGTTTTGGTATTTTACTTAAAAGACAACGAGAAATATATATGCATCAATGTATCAGGAATAATATATGACAACTGCTCAATTCATAGCAGAATAATCTGGAGCGCACCGATATGGCAACACCGGCAGCGCCACCTGTCAGATCTCAGCTGACCGGGACCCTCGCGATCGTGAGAACAGACTAGTACTTGTTTTCTAATTCTATCACGATCCCCGTTTATTTAACTTTTTCACAAAACACTGTATTCAACATTCACATGGCATACTTATGATTTCACTGGCCTCACGATCAGTATCTTGTTCACACTGCGCTCACAGTGTCTTTTCACCGTACCAAAAGATTACTCTATTCTTAACAAATCTATACTTTCTCTTAAAGATTTATCACTGGCAATCACTTCACGTATATGATACTATTCAGTACACAGGCATGTACATAGATAAATCATTGATCGAATCGTAGGCATATATATATACATATTGTGACTATAATCTCTTATCAGAGATTTAGCCTGCTATTTCTGTCTCATCCCGTCCTCATCAATATACAAGATACGTTTTGTAGTGGCTAAACGTATATGTTAAGATAGCCACACGTACCAGCCACTCCCTCCTCCCCCCACTCCAGCACCTGCTGCACGCACCTGGTCGACGCACCGAACCCTTCAACTGCCTAACTAGCGACTTGCGGCCATCCAGCTTCCTCATTGGCCGCCAACCAACACTCCACTCCGGCTCCTCGCCAATCACAAGTCCTCGCCAGTTATTGTTGGAGTCCCTTGCGTTTCTGCCAGCCAGAATATCGTGTGCTCGCAAGCTATGAACTCCTAAGTGACTCACCTTGTGTGGTCAAATAGAGGTTTATAGTTAGTGCATATATTCCAGCATTCATATTTTATTTACTTTTGTATGTCAATTCTCCTCCCCATTAACGTAACCTATTTTCATGTTTATGTATTTTTTCCACTTGACATTTTTTACCAGTAAGCCAAGATTTTGCATTTGTTTCAATTTGAGTTTTTTTATTGTTATTAAAATCCATTTTTTATTATTGTCTTTTATATTTCCAACCTTACCACAGATACCAATCACGCAGTCATTCTTTTTTTTCTTTTTTTTCTTTTTTTTATATATATTATATGTGGCCCAGCACTGACACCTGCTAGTTGGAAGACTGCCGACCACCATTTCCAACTCGTTACCGTCACAATATAAATCATGGAGATTAATACACAGGCATTTACATCAATAAATCTTGGAGATCAATACACAGGCATTTATATCAATAGATCATAGAGATCAACACACAGGCATTTATATCAATAGATCATGGAGATCAATACACAGGCATTTATATCAATAAATCATGGAGATCAATACACAGGCATTTATATCAATAAATTCTAGGCTCATAGCCTAACACCAATATCTGGTTTACTACCAATATATATAATAATAATCACAGGAAATTAATAATAGTCACAGTAAATTCTTTGATGAATCCTGGTGCTTGCACACACCCACACATAGATATATATGTAAACTGATACTGTGTGCGCTCTGGGTAGCCTCACCACACACTGTGCTCTCTGTGACTTAGACTCAGGTGAGACTTGCTCACGACATATAAAATATCCTGACAAGAAAATATATAGCTAACTAAAGGGGAAATGGGAGGGTAACTGTAAACACCTACTTCACCTATCCTAGGATGACAGTTGGGTTGTAGCTCCTGGTCCAGGCTCTCGCCTCGTTCACCATCCAGAAACACAAGCCCACGCCTTAGGATGTCGCGTCTCGCCGCTTCTGTACACTGCAGGTCCGTGCTCCTTCCTCTACAGTACGTCGCAGGGTTGAAGTCGGTCTCCTGGCCGTCAACTTTCCTCCCAACTACGGCAGCCAGCCTACGTCTCGGCGGTCGTCGCACGTTTCCCAATTAGTCCTTGTCACTGTACTCCCAGAGGAACTGCCTCTCACCACTACGAAGTCACTGTGAAGTTATCAGCCGTCCCAGACGATACTGCTCAAGCTCCACACGCACAGCACCCGACTTCAGAGCACTTGAAGCTCACTTCACTGTCAATTCCCTCGTCGTCTAGATATATCGCTAGGTATTTGGGAAGACTTCTCGACGTGCTTGCATCCAACTGTTGACTCGTAGGGTTCCACGAAGGTGGGGTTACTGTCAAACTTGACAGGATCGTCGATCACACGTTCAACCTGGTTGACAAGGCGGTCAACCCGGTTCACTCACGGTGGATTGGCCCGGCCACTAAGCTGTCTCTTATACTGGTGAACTGCCAAGGACGTCACACGTCGATGCCCGGCCCACTTCTTGCAACGCACCTGTCCCTGAGCACTTGTTGCTCAATATTCTGTCAATTCCTTCTCTGAGCCACATCGGGGTTGCAGGAAGACCTCACAGAGTGCGCGCTAACAACTGGAGACGCTTACATCCACTGGTGTTCGGTAAATCCGTCACTCTGACAGGATGACCGGATCGCACGTCCTGCCTCTCGGACGTGTCGTGAAAGACTGATGTCGCCAAGGCGCCACCACGGCTGGACCCCCCTGCCTATGTGACGTCACTTTTTCAAAGTCGGTTTTCATTGGCTCCCAGTGCCACGTCGCTGACGGTGGCCAATCCGGCGCCACTGACGTCACACAGTTTTGGCGGGAGGACAGACTCGCCAGCGCCATATTGGCTCCCTAAAGGGCCTATCCCACAGGCCAAAATACTATATTTTCGCAAATTTCTCGGCTCATCGAGAATACTGTTCTCTCCCACATATGTTCAATTGATGCCTGCAATGTAGAGAACGCTCGGGAATAGTAGACATGACTCTTACAGCAGGCGTGGGAGAATTAGAAGGGGGGGAACACCGTCACAGCAGAGAGCCAAAATTTGGCTCCCAAATATGGCTCAAGCTTCGAATTTGGGATGTTTGTGATATTTTGAAAACTGCAGGGTGGGTTTGGGCAAAATGTGACCCATCGCCGCTCTCAGTAATTGGCATATTTTCGGTATAAAAATTCGTAATTTCAAACTGCGAATACGTGCAGAGAGCCAGAATTTGGCTCCAAAATATGGCTCAAAGGTCGAATTTGGGACGTTTGGGATATTTTGAAAACTGCGATGGGGGGCTTGGGCAAAATGTGACCCATCGCTGCTCTCAGTATATGGCATACTTTCGGTATAAAAATTCGTAACTTCAAACTGCGAATACGTGCCGAGAGCCAGAATTTGGCTCAAAAATATGGCTCAAGCGTCGAATTTGGGGTGTTTGGGATATTTTAAAAACTGCAAGGAGGGTTTGGGCAAAATGTGACCCATCGCCGCTCTCGGTAATTGGCATATTTTCGGTATAGAAATTCATAATTTCAAACTGCGAATACGTGCCGAGAGCCAGAATTTGGCTCCAAAATATGGATCAAGCGTCGAACTTGGGTTGTTTGGAATATTTTGAAAACTACAGGGAGGGTTTGGGCAAAATGCGATCCCTCGCTGCTTTCAGTAATTGGCATGTTTTCGGTATAAAATTCGTAATTTCAAACTGCGAATACGTGCAGAGAGCCAGAATTTGGATCCAAAATATGGCTCAAAGGTCGAATTTGAGGTGTTTCGGAAATTTTGAAAACTGCAGGGGTATTTGGGCAAAATGTGACCCATCGCCGCTCTCAGTAATTGGCATATTTTCGGTATAAAAAATCGTAATTTCAAACTGCGAATACGTGCAGAGAGGCAGAATTTGACTCCAAAATATGGCTCAAGCGTCGAATTTGGGATGTTTGGGATATTTTGAAAACTGCAAGGAGGGTTTGGGCAAAATGCGATCCATCGCTGCTTTCAGTAATTGGCATATTTTCGGTATAAAAATTCGTAATTTCAAACTGCGAATACGTGCAGAGAACCAGAATTTGGCTCCAAAATATGGTTCAATCGTCGAATTTGGGATGTTTGGGATATTTTCAAAACCGCAGTTGGGGTTTGGGCAAAATGTGACCCATCACCGCTCTCAGTAATTGCCATATTTTCGGTATAAAAAGTCGTAATATCAAACTGCGAATATGTGCAGAGAGCCAGAATTTGGCCCTAAAATATGGCTCAAGCGTCGAATTTGGGATGTTTGGGATATTTTGAAAACTGCAGGGAGGGTTTGGGCAAAATGCGATCCCTCGCTGCTTTCAGTAATTGGCATATTTTCAGTATAAAAGTAGTAATTTCAAACTGCGAATACATGCAGAGAGACAGAATTTGCCTCCAAAATATGGCTCAAGGGTCGAATTTGGGATGTTTCGGATATTTTGAAAACTGCAGAGGGTTTGGGCAAAATGTGACCTTTCGCCGCTCTCAGTAATTGGCGTATTTACGGTATAAAATGTCGTAGTTTCAAACTGCGAATACGCGCTGAGAGCCTGAATTTGGCTCCAAAACATGGCTCAAGGGTCGAATTTGGGATGTATGTGATATATTTTAAAACTGCAGAGGGGTTTGGGCAAAATGTGACCTATCGCCGCTCTCAGTAATTGGCATATTCTCGGTATAAAAAGTAGTAATTTCAAACTGCAATACTTGCAGAAAGCCAGAATTTGGCTCCAAAATATGGCTCAAGCGTCCCATTTGGGATGTTTGGGATATTTGAAAACTGCAGGGAGGGTTTAGGCTAAATGTGATCCATCGCCGCTCTCAGTAATTGGCACATTTTCGGAATAAAAGCCTTAATTTAAAACTGCGAATACGTGCAGACAGCTAGAATTTGGCTCCAAAATTTGGCTCAAGGTCGACTTTCGGATGTTTGTGATATATTTAAAAACTGAAGGGGGTTTGGGCAAAATGTGACCCATCACCGCTCTCAGTAATTGGCATATTTTCGGTATAAAAATTCGAAATTTCAAACTGCGAATGTGCAGAGAGCCAGAATTTGGCTCCCAAATATGTCTCAAGCTTCGAATTGGGACGTTTGGGATATTTTGAAAACTGCAGCGTGGTTTGGGCAAATGTGACCCATCGACCCGCTCAGTAATTGGCACATTCGGTATAAAATTCGTAATTTCAAACTGCGAATAGTGCAGAGACCAGAATTTGGCCAAAATATGTGTCAAGCTGAATTGGAATGTTTGGGATATTTTGAAAACTGCAGGAGGGTTTGGGCAAATATGACCCATCGCCGTTCTCAGTAATTGGCATATTTCGGATAAAAATCGTTAATTTCAAACTGGAATACGTCAGAGAGCCAGAATTTGGCTCCAAAATATGGCTCAAGGTCGATTTGGATGTTTGGAATATTTTGAAAACTGCAGGGAGGTTTTGGGCAAATGTGACCCTCGCGCTTTCAGTAATTGGCAATTTTCGGTATAAAAATCGTAATTTAAAACTGCGAATACGTAGAGAGCCAGAATTGGCTCCAAAATATGGCTCAAGGGTCAATTTGGGATGTTTGTGATATATTTAAAAACTGCAGGGGTTTGGGCAAAATGACCCATCGCGCGCTCTCATAATTTGCATATTTCGGTATAAAAATTCGTAATTTCAAACTGCGAATACGTGCGAGAGCCAGAATTTGGCTCCAAAATATGGCTCAAGCGAATTTGGGATGTTTGGGATATTTTGAAAACTGCAGGGGGTTTGGGCAAATGTGACCCATCCGCTCTCAGTAATTGCATATTTTCGTAAAAAATTCGTAATTTCAAACTGCGAATACTTGCGAGAGTCCAGAATTTGGCCAAATATGGATCACGTCGAATTGGGTGTTTGATATTTTGAAACTGCAGGGGGTTTGGGCAATGCCCATCGCGCTTTCAGTAATTGGCATATTTGGTATAAAAATCTTAATTTAAACTGCGAATACGTGCAGGGCCAGAATTTGGCTCCAAATATGGCTCAAGCGATTTGGATGTTTGGATATTTTGAAAACTGCAGGGGGTTTGGGCAAATGTGACCCTCCCCGCTCTCAGTAATTGGCATATTTTCGGTATAAAAATCTAAATTTAAAACTGCGAATACGTCAAGAGCCAAATTGCTCCAAAATATGGCTCAAGCGAATTTGATGTTTGTGAATATTTTAAAACTGCAGGGGGTGTTTGGGCAAAAGGACCATCGCTGCTCAGTATTGGCATATTTTCGGTATAAAAATCGTAATTTCACTGCGAATACGTGCAGAGAGCCAAATTTGGCTCCAAATATGGCTCAAGGTCTGAATTTGGGATGTTTGATATTTTGAAACCTGCAGGGGGGTTTGGGCAAAATGACCATCGCGCTCTCAGTAATTGGCATATTTCGGTATAAAAATCGTAATCAAACTGCGAATACGTGCGAAGCCAAATTTGGCTCCAAAATATGGCTCAGTCGAATTTGGAATGTTTGGGATATTTTGAAAACTGCAGGGGTTTGGGCAAAATGTGACCCATCGGCTCTCAGTAATTGGCATATTTTCGGTATAAAATCGTAATTTCAAACTGCGAATTAGTGCAGAGAGCCAATTTGGCTCCAAAATATGGCTCAAGCTTCGAATTGGAATGTTTGGGATATTTTGAAAACTGCATTGGGGTTTGGGCAAAATATGACCCATCGGCGCTCTAAGTAATTGGCACATTTTCGGTATAAAATTTGAAATTTCAAACTGCGAATACGTGCAGAGAGCCAGAATTTGGCTCCGAAATATGGTTCAAGGGTCGAATTTGGAATGTTTGTGATATATTTTAAAACTGCAGGGGGGTTTGGGCAAAATGTGACCCATCGCCGCTCGCAGTAATTGGCATATTTTAGGTATAAAAAATCGTTATTTCAAACTGCGAATACGTGCAGAAAGGCAGAATTTGACTCCAAAATATGGCTCAAGCGTCGAATTTGGGATGTTTGGGATATTTTGAAAACAGCAGGGAGGGTTTGGGCAAAATGCGATCCATCGCTGCTTTCAGTAATTGGCATATTTTCGGTATAAAAATTCGTAATTTCAAACTGCGAATACGTGCAGAGAACCAGAATTTGGCTCCAAAATATGGTTCAATCGTCGAATTTGGGATGTTTGGGATATTTTCAAAACCGCAGTTGGGGTTTGGGCAAAATGTGACCCATCACCGCTCTCAGTAATTGCCATATTTTCGGTATAAAAAGTCGTAATATCAAACTGCGAATATGTGCAGAGAGCCAGAATTTGGCCCTAAAATATGGCTCAAGCGTCGAATTTGGGATGTTTGGGATATTTTGAAAACTGCAGGGAGGGTTTGGGCAAAATGCGATCCCTCGCTGCTTTCAGTAATTGGCATATTTTCAGTATAAAAGTAGTAATTTCAAACTGCGAATACATGCAGAGAGACAGAATTTGCCTCCAAAATATGGCTCAAGGGTCGAATTTGGGATGTTTCGGATATTTTGAAAACTGCAGAGGGATTGGGCAAAATGTGACCTTTCGCCGCTCTTAGTAATTGGCGTATTTACGGTATAAAATGTCGTAGTTTCAAACTGCGAATACGCGCTGAGAGCCTGAATTTGGCTCTAAAATATGGCTCAAGGGTCGAATTTGGGATGTATGTGATATATTTTAAAACTGCAGAGGGGTTTGGGCAAAATGTGACCTATCGCCGCTCTCAGTAATTGGCATATTCTCGGTATAAAAAGTAGTAATTTCAAACTGCGAATACGTGCAGAAAGCCAGAATTCGGCTCCAAAATATGGCTCAAGCGTCCCATTTGGGATGTTTGGGATATTTTGAAAACTGCAGGTAGGGTTTAGGCTAAATGTGATCCATCGCCGCTCTCAGTAATTGGCACATTTTCGGAATAAAAAGCCTTAATTTAAAACTGCGAATACGTGCAGACCGCTAGAATTTGGCTCCAAAAATTGGCTCAAGGGTCGACTTTCGGATGTTTGTGATATATTTCAAAACTGAAGGGGGGTTTGGGCAAAATGTGACCCATCACCGCTCTCAGTAATTGGCATATTTCGGTATAAAAATTCGAAATTTCAAACTGCGAATATGTGCAGAGAGCCAGAATTTGGCTCCCAAATATGTCTCATGCTTCGAATTTGGGACGTTTGGGATATTTTGAAAACTGCAGCGTGGGTTTGGGCAAAATGTGACCCATCGACGCGCTCAGTAATTGGTATATTTTGGCTCAAGCGTCAAATTTGGGATGTTTGGGATATTTTGAAAACTGCAGGGGGGTTTGGGCAAAATGTGAATTATCGACTCTTTCTGTAATTGGCTTATTTTTTATATAAAAAGTCGTAATATCAAACTGCGAATACGTGCAGAGAGCCAGAAATTGACTCCAAAATATGGTTCAAGCGTCGAATTACGGATGTTTGGCATATTTTCAGTATAAAAAGTCCTATTTTCAAACTGCGAATACGAGCAGAGAGCCAAAATTTGGCTCCAAAATATGGTTCAAGGTTCGAATTTGGGATGTTCGGGATATTTTGAAAACTGCAGAGGGATTAGGGCAAAATGTGACCCATCATCGCTCTCAGTAATTGGCATATTTTCTGTATGAAAAAACGTAATTTAACACTGCGAATACGTGCAGAGAGCCAGAATTTGACTCCAAAATATGGCTCAAGGGTCGCCATTGGGATGTTTGGGATATTTTGAAAACTACGGAGGGGTTTGGCCAAAATGTGACCCAACGACGCTCTCAGTAATTGGCATATTTTCGGTATAAAAATTCGCAATTTCAAACTGCGAATATGTGCAGAGAGCCAGAAATTGGCTCTCAAATATGGCTCAAGCGTCGAATTTGGGATGTTTGGGATATTTTGAAAACTGCAGGGTGGGTTGGGCAAATTGTGACCCATCGCCGCTCTAAGTAATTGGCATATTTTTGGTATAAAATTCGTAATTTCAAACTGCGAATACGTGCAGAGAGCCAGAATTTGGCTCCAAAATATGGCTCAAGGGTCGAATTTGGGATGTTTGTGATATATTATAAAACTGTAGGGAGGTTTGGGCAAAATGTGACCCATCACCGCTATCAGTAATTGATATATTTTCGGAATAAAAATTCGTAATTTCAAACTGCGAATACGTGCAGAGAACCAGAAATTGGTTCAAAAATATGGTTCAATCGTCGAATTTGGGATGTTTGGGATATTTTGAAAACCGCAGTTGGGGTTTGGGCAAAATGTGACCCATCGCTGCTCTCAGTAATTGCCATATTTTCGGTATAAAAAATCGTAATTTCAAACTGCGAGTGGGTCACATTTTGTGACCCATTCGTTCCCATTCGTTCCCATTTGATCCCATTCCCATTCGGGAAATACGACTATATAGTCCATTATTCGTTCAAGTCACATAAATCAATGTGTTCTCATTAGAATTAACTAAAATGTTCCAGATTTTCCGTGTATGTTACAGAAAGAAGATGTACTGCAAAAACAGCTCTAATGCAGCTGAAACGTCGAAATATGCAATAAAATCAGGGTTTCACTCCTTGGATACGGATTGTCAGTTTATTGTCATTAATTCATTACATATGCGACATATCTGATGTATACGCGTAATTGATTGCAAATTCACATTAAATACAATATTTCAATTAACCATTCGTACCTCGTTAAATTAGCGAGTAAGATATTGATTAGAACAGAAACCCTGTTTTTATTGCATATTTCGACTTTTCAGCCACCTTAGAGTTGTTTTAGCTCTAATCAGACAAGTTGCCGTTACCTCCACCGCATCAGCTCTAATGCGGCTGAAACGTCGAAATATGCAATAAAAACAGGGTTTCACTCCTAATCAATATCTTAGTCGCTATTGTAACGAGGTACTATTGGTTGATTGAAAATAATTTATTTAATGTGAATTTGCAATTAATTACGCATATAAATCAGATTTGTTGCATATGTAATGAATTAATAACAATAAACTGGCAATCCATAAAAAGTGGGAAAAACGACGAGATAGTTCATTATTCGTTCAAATCACACATATCAGACAAGTTGCCGTTGCCTCCTTCGCATCAGCTCTAATGCGGCTGAAACGTCGAAACATGCAATAAAAACAGGGTTTCTCTCATGATCAATATATTACTCGCTATTTTAACAAGGTACGATTGGTTGATTGAATATATGTAGTGAATTCGTTCACAACATGCGAGACCGGGGGCTTACTCCCGCCGTTTATATGTTGGAGCTTTCTCTGTGCCAGAACATTGCAGGAGACTGAAGGAGGTCCAACGGGTAAACGGCGGGAGTAAGCCCCCCCCACTCTCGCATGTAGTGATCGAATTAACTCCATATACGATATATATGATGCAAACTAGTATTTAATTGCAAATGCACATTAAATACATTATTTTCAATCAACCATTTGAATCTCGGTAAAGTTGTTGGGTATCTGGGGCTTGAACTTAGAAAATAAATTATTTAATTATTATATTAAAATAAATCGAAGGACCACCCGCTTTTGAGAAAAGAGGGAAAACAAATAAAATTGATCATTAGAATGACACCAGAGAACCAGTGTCTATGGAAACTCATTCAATGAATATTTACTGGAAAATAATGAAGACTGTAATTATTAATTAAAGCCAAAGCCTCAAATATCAACATTGGGGGGTTATTTCTAGAAGTTCATATATATCTAGGAACCAGTGTGGTTCGTCACTAGTTCATTAAGGATTAATAATATGGTAAGTCTAACTACGATATATGCAAATATATGGTAATCAAATATATTCATTTAAGATCATTAATCATCATTAATCACTGAGCATGAATATTGAGCACAGTAAAAATAAACATTAACTACCAAATCTGGCAATAAACATTCTAAGATAATTGCTATATTAATTATAGAAGCAATAATTAAATTGAATAAATTTATAAGAAAAATGTGTCTTAGCTGTAAGACGATTTCTAACGCCAGTTCATCATTCGTCCTCGTGGTCACAGAATCCCCATAGAGAAATAACTCGAGGTAAATACACGATTGATGAGAATCTTGCTGGCGTCTCAAATACACGCTGTAATACAAGAAATATAAAGTAGCAATTGACTAGGCTACAAATTAGATTCATATATTCATGAAACTGAGCTGGGTGATAAATATTACTAACGTTTGATTGTGGATATTCTCTCTCATAACGACAAACTACTCACTAAGGCCTAACTACTTCGATGCATCCAATTAGAAAGAAAAAACCTGTGAGCGTAACCGAGTACTAAGGTTTGCCGAAATGAGCGTCTGCTGGACTCAGTGTTCACTGCTGTGCACACTTAATTACGGTCCTGGTGGTAATTGTAGACGCTTTGTTCACTGTTGAGGCACTAGAGAACACTGGCAAGTAAATTCCACTTATTAACTGAGTATCGACGTAATTCTTATCGATAAGAATTCTCAATTAATGCCATGTGCTTCTCCACACTGTCTCGTGCGCGTGCCTTGTTGTTGTCTTAATAATGGCGTCGCCGCCTCCCTCTCCCCGCTCTCGCATTCACCACGGAAATTATTAAACACAAATTATTCTTTTCCGCGCAATTATGGATGAAATGCGATAATATGAACTGGGTTGAAATTATAGGGAATTAATAATTATAATATTCTCGATAAATGATCTCTAGCGAGAAATGGAGATAATATTTATACTTCTCCAGAGCATTCGATCGTAACAGAATAAAAACTGTTACTGAATAATTTCAATTAATAACTCTTGATTTACATTATCAGGAGTAATATTATCAGCAATATGCTCAGATTAATTTATATTAACACTACGGTTAGTGGTGTTAAGAGCTACTGCAATTAGTAAGTTAATGGTAATTTATCATAATATAATAATGGATGATAAGTGTTGGAAATTTCCAACATAACTCCGGGGGGAGAAAACTCGGGTCGCAGTGCCATGTTGAGTACTGACGTACCTATCCCGAAGTTAGTAGGTTAGTATGTTAGTATGTTAGTACACACACAACGGATGTCCCGTAAATGTCAAGGACATACAAGAATTTAAGACATGAAAAATTAATGTCATAATTAATAGTTTACACAAGTTAATGATTGAATCATACAATTCAAGTAACTGAGACTCTACTGTGAGGTGAATGTCTGGGTCATTGTGACTTGTAGCTGATTGGTTACTAGACATCACAACACAGTATCATCATGATCACTCAAATTGGATGAAAAATTATTTGCTCTTAGTCAGAGCTATAATAGGCTTGTAGTTTCCTTTTACATTGTTGAGCAGCTGCTCTAGTGGGGCGTGTGCTCGGTGGATCAGAATTGTTGTCCTCGGAAACTGTTGAAGCTGGTTCTGATAAACACTCTCGTTCTGCTAATTCGAGAGGTACCAACTTCTCTAATGTCTTTAGAGTAGTAGTGCCTTTGCACAAAACTCGTACTACTCTCAGGATACCTTGGTGATCTGGGTGGATTGCAACAATTTTGCCTATAGGCCATTCTGACCTTGGTCCATCACTGTCAACTAATACTAGGTCTCCTGGTTTAAGCTGTACTTTATTATAGGGGCTCGAAGCTCCATAGTGGTACTCTCGTAGAGCGGTGAGGTACTCTCGAGTCCACACCTCATTCCACCTTTCAATTACTCTAGAGAGATGTTGGTAACTTTGTACTAAGTCACTCCTGGTTACATAGGAAGGATCGACGGGGTCCTCTTCTGCCAAAGGTATCAGAGGGCTCAGCAGGCCTCCATGTATTAAATGCGAGGGACTCAGAGGCTCTCTCTGTGAGAAATCATCTGATAGATAAGTTAATGGGCGATTGTTGACTCGCGCCTCAATTTCCACGACGAGTGTTTGGAGTTCTGAGTAACTAATTTTCTGTCGATGCAAGGTCTTCCTTAAACACTTCTTGACAGTCCCTATCATTCGTTCGTAGAACCCACCTTGCCAGGGGGCTCTGGGAGCAATAAATTTCCAGTGGCATTGTCGTCTCTGCATGACAGACTGCACTTCTGGATGATTCCATATCTCTCGTAAGCAGGCTTCTCCTGCCACAAAATTTGAGCCATTATCAGATATCATGAGTTTGGGACAGGATCTGCGAGCTGCAAATCTACGAAAAGCTTGGATGAAGGCTTCAGCACTCATGTCAGAAGTCACTTCTAAATGTACGCCTCGTGTGGTAGCACATGTGAAGAGGCAAATATAAGCTTTCACTGGTATCTTATCCGGATTGCCAGTGAGAAGCAAGGCTCCTGTGTAATCGACACCAGTGGTCTCAAACGGACGAAGATGAACTACCCTCTCTTTAGGGAGTGGTGGAGGTCCTGGGTAAGGACACACTCGAGCATCGTAGCGTTGACAGATTATACAGGACTTAATAATTGATTTGACAGTTTGACGACCTTGAGGAAGCCAATATTTCTGTCTGAGGTCGGTGAGAGTGTCTAACACTCCACCATGCAAAGTACCATATTGATGGTGATGTAAAACTAGAAGTTTGGTAATAACGTGGTGACGTGGTAGAAGGATTGGATTCTTTGTGTCCAAATCAATTTTTGCATGAAGCAAACGTCCTCCACACCTTAATATATTATGAGTGTTGGTATCATACCAGATACCTAGAGACTTGGTTAATTTATCTGGAAGATTTTCATATTCACTTCCATATGTCTCTTGTTGTGCACGTTTGATCCAGTAGATGATAGGATTGGGAAACTTATGCTTGATTCCTATCTTGGCAAGAAAATCAAACACATGTGCTGTCACTCTTAATAACTTACTCAAGTTAGAATAATTGTGAGGATTAATAGCTGAGACTCGATGAGGTTCTGGGTCTTTCATGGGAGTAGTGATACTGGTCACTATGACTTGTGGTTTCTGTTTGGGCCACTGACCACTAACAAGCCATGAAGGTCCATTAAACCACATCGAAGACTTACTTAGCTGTTTAAATGTTAAACCTCTTGATAAGTAATCTGCAGGATTGTCCTTAGTGGGGACATGTCTGAATTTATATCCAGCAGATAATTCATGAATTTCCCTAACGCGATTACTAACGTAGGGAGTTTTATTGTTGTTATTTCTTACCCATTGTAAGACTGCCTCATTGTCTGACCACACTACGATCTCACCAAAGTGAATATTATTGAGTGTCTTGGTCAGGCAATGAGCCAATCTTACTCCCACTAGCAATGCAGTTAACTCCATTTGAGGTAAAGATCTCTTCTTGATTGGAGCAACTCTCGCTTTAGATGTGAGTAAAATTGATTGTGCACTATTGACTAAGTAGGCTGCAGCGCCATATGCTTTGCCAGAGGCATCGCAAAAAATGTGCAAATTTGTAGGTAAGTTTTGTCCTGAAGCATTACGAGGAAATTTCAAAACACCTAATTGATTGAAATCCGCTGCGAGTATTTGCCATTTCTCTTGCAACTCAATTGGCAACGGATCATCCCATCCCATATGTTTCTGCCAGCATTCCTGCATTAGGAGTTTGCCCCTTATTAATATAGGACTAAGTAAGCCTAAGGGTCAAATGGTTGACTGACATATGAGAGTAATTTTCTCATGGTAAGGGATGAATTATTGGTTTGTACTGACTTGATATTCATCTCGTCAGTACCTGTGTTCCATTCCACACCCAGAACTTTTAATTGATTAGGCACCTGATAACCTGGAAATTCTTTCTCGATTATCTGGTTTAATGATTTATTGTTTGAGGCCCATGATTGTAGTGGCATATTGGCTCCTATTAACTCACGGTTAGCCTCATGGTAAATTTCTACCAATTTGGATTTATCATTAGTTGTTCCCTGGAAATTATCGACATACAAGTTGTCACTGATCTCTGCCTTATAAGGGCTATTTGACTTCTTCAAATGTGTATCTAATGTGGCTTGCAGTAGAAACGGCGAGGAAGTCGCTCCGAAAAGCACCGAGGCAAACCGATAGGTTATGACCTCACTGTCAGGAGCCTGGGGATCTTTAATCCAGAGAAATTTGGTGTAATTACGATCCTCCTCTTGCAATCCTACTCTAAGGAAAGCTTTACTGATATCAGCAGTATAAGCAAAAATACCAGTACGGAATCGTAACAGTACATCATGTAGCCTTTGTGTTAGGCTAGGTCCCGTTTGGAGACATTCATTCAAAGACACGCTGCTTGCCTTCACTTTGGCACTACAGTTGAAAACAATACGTATTGGTGTTGTCAATGAATCTTTCAACACAGCGTGATGGGGTAAATAGTGACCTGTTTTCCGGTCATCATTATCAACAACTTCAATAAATTTACTGTTGAGTTGTTGCTGAATTAATTGATGGTACATATTTAATTTATCTGGCTGTTTCTTCAGCCGTATTAATTGTGACTGTAATTGAGAGGCTGCCATGAAATAATTAACTGGAAGTTGTGGATGATTCAACTTCCATGGCAATCTCACCCAGTATTGTTTGTCTTTATAGACAACTGTATCCAGATATTGCTGGTAAGTCCACATATCATCAGGACTTGGTTGTTCAGGGACAATACCTAAAGTGTCTAGATCCCACAAACGATGTACAGGTGGATCAGACTCAATATCTTCAGATATTTCTCTGAAATGTAGGGGTGACTGTTCCAAGCCTAGTCACGCCACTATTGCATTGTTATCTTGTTTGTTGGTTGACGCTGCCCTTTGTTGGAAAAGCACCGGTCCAGTAAGCAACTTGCCTCCAGCAGATGACAACAAATTCATTCCGTGTTGTCTGGTGCATCCAGTTATAAATTTATAATAATGGTCAGCGCCTATAAGTATACCAACATCTGTGAGGCAGTCAGAATTTATTTTGTAATCTGCTAGCCTCATGCGGTTTCGTTTAAAGGGAAGGGAAACATATCAGTTATTGTTTCTGCTTATTAACAGTAGCACTGCTTGGTAATAATGTGATATATTGATATTTTACAAAGAAGATTATGGTTTGGTTATTATTTCCATAATCACATACCTCATATTTTATAGTCTTGTAATTAATGGAAAGAGAGAATGTGAGGTATTTAATTCATTATTCATCAAATCAAAATATAAAGATAAGTAAAATAGTAAAAGATCATAGATATATATTTTATTTTATATTAAATTATTATATTCTATATAAAACATGTTTAGAAAGTGTTAGTTTTTAATACACAACTAATTAACTAAAAGTCTGAATCCAATGTAAAAAAACTGTATTGATCTGAATTCATTACACCACATTTTGATATTCACTTACTTTTTTTTCAAAGAAATTAGTTTTCCCTTCTAATGAGATATTTTCCATAAAGTCAAATGGATTTTCTGAATTATAAAGTTTCTTACAACCGAGTTCAAAGAGAAGTTGGCCAGCTACAAATTCTATATACTTCCCCATTAGATCACAATTCATACCAATAAGTTTAATTGGTAAGGCATCTGTTAAAAATTCTTGTTCAATCTTCACAGCATTATCAATGATAGAATATATATTTATGATCAGGCTTATTAATCAAGTACTTAAATATCAAGCAAGCAAAATCTGTGTGTAACCCTTCATCTCTAGAAATCAGTTCATTACTGAAGGTTAGACCTGGCATTAAACCACGTTTTTTTAAACCAAAATATTGCAGCAAATGAACCACTAAAGAAAATACCCTCTACTGCAGCAAAGGCAACAATGCGTTCGGCATATGTTGCCGTTCTATTGGTAATCCACCTTAGAGCCCAATCAGGCTTTTTCTTAACAGCTGGTAACGTTTCAATAGCATTAAATAATCTGTTCTGCTCCTGTAAATCTTTTATGTATGTATTAATAAGTAAACTGTACATTTCATTGTGAATATTTTCAATGGCAATCTGAAAACCATAAAAACACCTCACTTCTGGTATTTGTACTTCTTGGCAAAAACGTTCAACAAGATTTTCATTGACGATACCATCTGATGCGGCAAAAAATGCTAGAACATGTGAAATGAAGTGACGTTCCTTTTCATTAAGTTTCTGTTCCCAATCTACAAAATCC
>WNGS01003144.1:17883-43350 GCA_020271785.1 Procambarus virginalis | reverse complement strand
AGGACTTAGACCACAACGTCTCCAGCTCGATTCCACAGCTGGAACGTCTGCACACTTCTCTTCTCTTAGAGATTATATCGCTAGGGGTCCCCTTCTGACGGGAGCACAACGGAGTGCGTCTTCCCCTAAGATGTCTGGCCTCAAGTGAGGTCAAAGCCCTCCAGAAGCGAGCCTCATGCCTCCAGCAAATTGTCCACATCTCCTAACCAGTCATTTATCTGTTTTCTTATTCATTGCCTATAATCTCAAACCGTTATTTAAATCCAACAAACTATCTTACATCTGTGTTATCAAATCCATACTTCCTGAACCTTCCAGTTAGGTCAGGCTTGCTGAATAACTCTCAAAGGGGGAGACTCGTTTCTCCTGCAGGCTGAGATCATAACACAACCCTCAATCTAGGATTAATAAATACGTTGAGTTGCCCAAATTTAATGAGGAAGACTCTGAGGTCTTCTCTCATTTTTCAGAAATTGCAGTCAGCATAAATTGGCCTATAGACCAGTGGGATGTCATAGTGCAAAGTCAATTAAAGGGAAAAAGTCAGGAGGTATTCGCAACACTTCCTGATGCATATAGCGTTGACTATCAATTTGTTAAGACGAGCATCTTAAATGCTTATCAATTAAATCCAGAGGGACATCGACAGAAATTTCGTAACATAAAGAGGGCACATGATCAAACTATTGCTGATTTTACTAGGTTAAAAGTAAACTATTGTGAGAGATGGCTTAAACCCCTTTCAGTTACAGAGTTTGAAAATCTTAAAAATCATCTAATTACTAAAGAAGTTTTATCTTGTCTCCCAGATAAATTATCTGCCTTTATGACAAAAGAAAACAGCACTACAGACATATATGAGCTCTCTAAGCTCGCTGATGAGCTTGAGTTACTTACAAGGGCACAATTTAAAGCCCAGTCTAATAATTTTCATAGTAGAGTAAATTCAGATGTGCATAAAAATGTTCACTAGACCAAATCCTGTTATAATTCATATGCTACTCCTATGAATTCTTCTCTTGTTAAACCTAAGATTGAGAATAATCAGTCGGGGATTCAACACCCCAGTAATGCAATTAATAAGTCTTCAGTGAGTGTGACAGCGTCAACCACTCTCAGTAGATTTTGTAGTCATTGCAAGAGAAGAGGTCATGTCATAACTTCCTGCTTTCAGAAACACCCACAGTTAAGACCTACCGATTTAATTTTTTGTAGGGGTGTACAGAGAAGAGTTAATAATTAACATGTTACTGTAGATCCAAAATGAATGTCCAATTATCACCCATATATTCATTCTGGTGAAGTGTTGTGTACTAATGGGAAATGGAGGCCAGTTGTTCTTCTTTGTGTTTTCCAAACATTAATTTCAGATAGTGTACTCTCTAATGTTGCAAGGAGAGATGTGTGGGAGTCTGTAGTTCTTTATAGTGCTGCAGGATGTCAAACTGTACCTCTGATAGATGTTACTTTGAGGTCCAACATTATTCCAGGTTTATGCACTGTTGGTGTTAGTAAACAGTTGCCCATCCCAGGTGTGGATGTTATTTTGGGTAATGATGTGGCTATAAATTATGTTATTAGGAAGGTTGAGCCAATTTTGCTACTAAAATCAGTTATGTTGCATCAACAGCCAGTTGCATTGGAAAGTGTTGAATACCCTGCCTTTGCTGAGTCTAGTTGTATGAATGACCAGTCTGTTGTAAGGGATGGCGTTATCTACCCTACCTGTGCTGATTCCAGTTCTATTATGTTCCAGTTCTATCACTACCCAAGTAATTGTTCCAGAGACCAGTACCCCTTGAGAGGAAAAGTGGGATGTGGGTTTTCAGGATTCATGTGTGGCCAACATAGTTGTTGATAGCGAGTCTTGTACCCTGCTTTATTCTAATCCAGTCGACGGTTTGGAACAGGACGTCCATGTGCCATTGTCATGCCCACTCACTACGAACGTTGTGCCAGGAGTTGAGAGAAAACCAGTTGTTGCCACGACCCCGTTTTATTCTAACCAGGTGAATAATTTTGGAAAGGATGTCGGGTTGGCAGAGGATTTCTCGCTCACTCCAAAGTTAGAATCAGTTATCGAGAGTGAGGCCGTTGTAGAGGGCCCCGCCTCACCCTAGCCAAGGTGATGGTAAAGGAGAAGAGGCAAAATTACCAGATACTTATCCGCTTGCTTCAGATTTCGAGTCCTTTAAGTTGTGTAAGTTGAGTAGAACTGACCCCAAGATTTCAAAGAGTAGCAAGGAGACTGTCTGTACTTTAGTTCCATTGTTGGAGAGTGTGGGAGCCCAGCCAGAAGATCAGCTTCTGATGAGTAGATGGAAAGCCACTGAACCTCCCTCTTCAGTTGTCTCTGAGGATGTGACCCAACTTGTTAGAGTTATTGATTGTGAACAAACAGTACACCAAGCATCTCCAGATGATTTCATGGGAGGAAGATTTGGTAAGTCTTGTGTGACCATTAATAGTGGTATAATTTCTTTTAGGCCTAAGTTGCAGAGTTTTGTGGCCAGTTATTCTTATTCCATGGGGGAGTAAGTGTTTGTCATTGGGTAGATTGAGTCAGAATGTTCTTAGGACTTTCGTACAAGCTATTGTTATTCCGCAAGAGCCATTCTCCCTTGTAGTAATGTACTGTGGGATATCTTTGTCCAGCCATGTTGTTGAGCATAGAGAGTTTATTCTAGTAGGTTGTGCATCAAGTTGTCCTGAGAAAGTTGTGTGTCATTCTAGAGCATTGTCTATACCTTCAGATCCAGTTTATTTTGTTGCAAGAGTAGTGAACAAAAAGTATGTTCCACTCAAGTGTTGTGTTGACTTTCAGAGTCAAAATGATGTTGAAGGATTTCGTCAGACTTTAGAGCAGATGTTCAAAGTCCCAGGTGTGTGGTTCAAGATGGAGTGGGACAAAATTATCCCGCCTAGTTCTTTTGATAAGTGTGAAGGGTTACAAGTAGTCCTTGGATTGTTCCCAGGTAATCTGCTTTTCATCTTCAAGATGATCAGACCCTTAACACTCTTGTTTGATTGTTTGATGTCACCAGGAGAAAGTCACTTACTGAGTGAAGTCCAATGTAAGGGTTGTCAAGGTTTCAGCATGATTCTGTTATTTGCTTGGGAGGCCAGAATGGTTATGAAGGTGTGGCTTGTGCTCAAGTTCACCATTAGAGTGTGTGAGCTTGTTATTGGAGTTATGATTTGGATATTGTACATTGAAATAATCCTGTTTTCTGTCACTGACCATTATGACAGTGTTATGAAGCAATCGACTTATGTGTTCCCTGATGGTCATCTGAGTCAGTTCAATCGGTAGTCTATGCACTGGTCCTATGCACTCAGAGATAGCACCACTTCATAAAGGAGGAAATAAGGCAGAGGCAAAAAATTCCAGACCGATAGCACTAACATCGCACATCATAAAAAATTTTGAGAGATTGCTAAGAAGTATGATCACAAAATACATGGAATCACAGCATCTCCATAACCCCGGACAACATGGTTTCAGAACAGGGCGCTCTTGCCCGTCGCAGTTGCTGGACCACTATGATATGGTATTAGATGCTATGGAAGACAAACAAAACGCTGATGTAATTTACA
Organism: Procambarus virginalis; assembly: GCA_020271785.1. Classification (NCBI taxonomy): domain Eukaryota; kingdom Metazoa; phylum Arthropoda; class Malacostraca; order Decapoda; family Cambaridae; genus Procambarus; species Procambarus virginalis. The sequence continues at coordinate 39,753 of WNGS01003144.1, read as the reverse complement.
CAGATTTCGCAAAAGCTTTTGATAAATGTGACCATGGTGTTATTGCACATAAAATGCGTTTAAAAGAAATTACCGGAAAAATAGGCAGATGGATTTACAATTTCCTGACTAACAGAACACAATGTGTAATAGTCAACAAAATAAAATCCAGCCCATCAACCGTGAAGAGCTCAGTCCCCCAGGGTACTGTGCTTGCTCCAGTACTTTTTCTCATACTCATATCGGACATAGACAAGAACACAACCTATAGCACTGTATCATCCTTTGCAGATGACACTAGGATCTTCATGAGAGTAGGCAACATAGAGGACACGGCAAACCTCCAATCAGATGTAGATCAGGTCTTTCTATGGGCTACAGAAAATAGTATGGTGTTTAACGAAGATAAGTTCCAGCTCATGCGCTATGGAAAAAATGAAATATAAAAACGGAAACCACGTACAAAACTCAGGCAAATCATAACATAGAACGAAAAGGCAATGTAAAGGATCTGGGTGTACTCATGTCGGAAGACCTTACCTTTAAAGAACACAATAAAGTAGCCGTCACAACTGCAAGAAAAATAACAGGTTGGATAACAAGAACTTTTCACACTAGAGATGCTATACCGATGATGACACTTTTCAAAACGCTTGTGCTCTCTAGAGTGGAGTACTGCTGCACAATGACAGCCCCTTTCAAAGCTGGAGAAATTGCTGACCTGGAGAGCGTGCAGAGGTCCTTTACTGCTAGAATCCACTCAGTAAAACATCTAAACTATTGGGACCGACTAAAGAGCCTAAATCTGTACTCCCTTGAGCGCAGGCGGGAGAGATACATAATAATTTACACGTGGAAAATATTAGAGGGGCTGGCCCCAAACCTGCACACAGAAATAACATCACATGAGACCAGAAGACATGGCAGGATGTGCAGAATACCCCCGTTGAAAAGCAGAGGTGCAACAGGTACTCTGAGAGAGAACTCTATCAACATCAGAGGCCCGAGACTGTTCAACACGCTTCCGCTACACATAAGGGGCATAACTGGCAAACCCCTCACAGTGTTCAAGAGAGAACTGGATAAGCACCTCCAAAGGATACCTGATCAACCAGGCTGTGACTCATACGTCAGGCTGCGAGCAGCCGCGTCCAACAGCCTGGTTGATCAGTTCAGCAACCAGGAGGCCTGGTCGACGACCGGGCCGCGGGGACGCTAAGCCCCGGAAGCACCTCAAGGTACCTCAAGGTAAGGGTCCTTGTGGTTTGTATTTGTTGAGTTGGATATCAAAGATCTTCTGAGAAGTTGTGTTGTGTTTCTGAAGGTTCTATGAGTGAAGAGGTTTCAGATGTATCTGTGTGGTTTAACCCTGTTTCTTCTACATTTAGTACCAATTGGGTGAGGCTATATGATCCACAGAAGATACAGTGTGATGGGAAACAGATGTCCTTGCCGGGACATGCCCAAATCAACCTCATTACCCAGGAGAAGTCCCTAAACTACCTTGCATCCAGTCAGTTCATCTAAGTGGTTCAACTCCAGAAATATGGAGTAATGAAAAATGGAATCTGTATTGGAAAATGTCACCATGAAGAAAATGGGTACTATGGAAATATGGGACTGTTTAAGTTTAACAATGGAAACAGATGGAAAGATAATTCGTGGCATAGACTTTGTTAGTGTAGGAACATTAATTGACATTGCTACTCATGTACATCATGATAATATTGTTGATAGGAGAGTGAAGTATTACTTCATGAATATAAGTGAAGTTAATGAGATGAAGTTAGTTAATGAAGTTAGTGCTCTGGGGGACTGTTTATAGGTTTATAGATTACGATAAATTTGCATACTCCAGAGGAACAAGTGCGAAATTCCTTATATATACAGACAGTGATGTAGGACATGATCACAAGACTGAAAATCTTCCTGTGTTAATTTTTTGCCACCAGAAATTTCATGTTTATTATTACATGTTCAGTGGGGTTGGTTTTGTACATTTTGATGATTATATGTTTCATTTGTCATTTGTTTTATTCTTTTATGCATGCATACTTTTCCATTAATGTACTATGTATTATACTTACTTTAGTCAAAAATGTTACTAATCTTCAATTAATTCCATTTTTTTTCCTCTGAGTTGAGGGTATGTTATGATATACATTTGCAATGTGAATGATGTATTGAGTGATAAAGTAGGTTGTATGATATTATTGTGTGAAGTATTATATTGTATGTAGGTGTATAACATATATTATATATTGTTGGTGTATACTGTATGATGTATGAAGGTGTCGGGGCTTGTCATCAGTGGAGAGTTTCAACTCAGTATCTGAGTGGCGGTTGATTGGTGAACATCTAAGTTAAGTTGTAGTGTTTTCTTTTGTTTCAGTAGTAGGTGATAATTTGATTTGGGGAAATCTATAATTGCTATAGCCATTTCCTACTTAATTATATAATTTCCTAACTTCTTACTTTATATGTATGAGTAACCATTTAATTATGCAGTGATTTATATATATATATATATATATATATATATATATATATATATATATATATATAATATATATATATATATATATATATATATATATATATATATATATATATATATATATATATATATATATATATATATATATATATATATATGTAGCTCCCTCAGCTCAGCGGAGGGAGGTGGGGCAGCCACCTTCAGGGAGACCCAGAAAATCCACAAGTACAGAGACCTAGAACGTTGTTACAGGTTCGTGCCGATAGGCTCAGAGACTCTGGGCGCCTGGGGTAAATGTGCACTAAAGTTTTTAAAGGAGGTTGGTGAGGAACTCATTGGGAAAACTAGAGACCCACGAGCAGCCAGTTTCCTGTTCCAGCGCCTCAGTGTCGCGGTTCAGAGGGGAAATGCGTGCTGTATCCTGGGTACGCACCCAACCTCCGAGGAGCTGGACGAGGTCTTCGAACGCTGATTGTTTAATTGTTATATATTTGTGTGTGTGTGTGTTCTCTGTAAACTGTAGCATTGCAATAAAATAAAACAAAACATACAAAAAAATAATAGGGGTGGTAGGAGAAGAAAAGAATTAAGTATTCGGTGAGAATCCACAAGATCTTCTCTGAATGCTCTTTGTTTTCTTCTTCGAGGATGTGGGTCCCTGCAATTGCACCAGAGGTGGTACCCCTAATATATATACATATATATATATATATATATATATATATATATATATATATATATATATATATATATATATATATTGGAGCGGAGTCTTGAAGTAGGTAGAATATAGTTGTGCGTTAATTGGCTGTTGATTGCTGGTGTTGACTTCTTGATGTGTAGTGCCTCGCAGATGTCAAGCCGCCTGTTGTCGCTGTATCTATCAATGATTTCTGTGTTGTTTGTTAAGATTTCTCTGGTGATGGTTTGGTTGTGGGAAGAGATTATATGTTCCTTGAGAGAGCCCTGTTGCTTATGCATCGTTAATCGCCTGGAAAGAGATGTTGTTGTCTTGCCTATATATTGAGTTCTTTGGGGCTTACAGTCCACAGTCCCCATGGGGACTGTAAGCCCCAAAGAACTCAATATATAGGCAAGACAACAACATCTCTTTCCAGGCGATTAACGATGCATAAGCAACAGGGCTCTATCAAGGAACATATAATCTCTTCCCACAACCAAACCATCACCAGAGAAATCTTAACAAACAACACAGAAATCATTGATAGATACAGCGACAACAGGCGGCTTGACATCTGCGAGGCACTACACATCAAGAAGTCAACACCAGCAATCAACAGCCAATTAACACACAACTATATTCTACCCACTTCAAGACTCCGCTCCAATATAGAAACATCAAGAAATACGGGCCAATAGGCCTTCTGCAGTTACAGATCTATTCTTCCCTTTAGCTTATACCCATTGTTTCGTGTTCTGTGTTTGTTCTCACCTCACCCCAAACCATTGTAACATGTCACCTCACCCAAATGCAGGTATAAAAAAGAAAAGCTGTTTAAACTCTGTTCAGTTATAGTTGTTCTGTGTGTGTGTAACTAAAGTCTTTGAAAATATATATATATATATATATATATATATATATATATATATATATATATATATATATATATATATATATATATATATATATATATATATATTGTGACAATAATCTCTTCCCAGAGATTGAGCCTGCTATTTCCTTGTGTTTAACTAGGTATTTACTCCAGGCTGGAGCTGCATACTCCAGGATTGGTCTTACATAAGTGGTATACAGGGTCCTGAACGATTCCTTACACAAGTTTCTAAAGTCAGTTCTTATATTGGCCAGTCTAGCATATGCCGCTGATGATATCCTTTTGATGTGGGCCTCTGGGGACAGGTTCGGTGTGATATCGACCCCCCTGATCTTTCTCTCTATTTGACTCTTGTAGGATTTCACCTCCCAGATGGTACCTTGTGTTCAGCTTTCTACTCCCTTCGCCTAATAGCATTAATTTACACTTTCCTGAGTTGAACTTTAGCAGCCTTTTTCTAGACCATTCCTCCAGTTTGTCCAGGTCTTCCTGTAGTCTCTGTCTATCTTCATCTGTTCTGATTCTTCTCATAATTTTTGCATCGTCAGCAAACATTGAGAGGAATGAGTCTATACCCTTTGGAAGGTCGTTTACGTATACTAAAAAACAGGATGGGTCCGAGTACAGAGCCCTGTAGGACTCCGCTGGTGACATCTCGCCACTCTGATGCCTCCCCCTCACCGTTACTAGCTGTTTCCTATTGCTTAGATACTCCCTTTTCCACTGGAGCACCTTACCTTTTACTCATGCCTGCTGCTCCAACTTTTGTAACAGCCTTTTGTGAGGTACTGTGTCAAAGGCTTTCTGACAGTGTGTGTGTGTGTACTGTCCTAGTTGTGCTTGCGGGGGTTGAACTCTGGCTCTTTGATCCAGCCTCTCAACCATCAATCAACTGATGTACAGATTCCTGAGCCTACTGGGCTCTATCATATCTAAATTTGAAACTATGTGTGTGTGTGTGTGTGTGTGTGTGTGTGTGTGTGTGTGTGTGTGTGGTGTGTGTGTGTGTGTGTGTGTGTGTGTGTGTAAAAAAGCATGCTTTAGAGAGAAATATATGTTGTATAAAAGAGGTAAAAAATAGTTAAGTTCGAACGACCGGGTCCAAGAGCTATTAGCTCGATTAACAAGCACAAATAGTATAAAGTAAATAAACACACACGTACTGGGTTTAAAATTTAGTATTTCGGCTATGTCAAATCACCTTGATTAGACATAGCCGAAGCACCGCTTAAAAAAACACCTCCACCAAACTATTAAAAGCCAGGCGAGACTTAGATATACTTTTCCATTACAAAGTCCAAGACAGAACTTTAATGACTCAATGCCAACCTAATAGAATCTAATGGAGCTACAGTCTTCGTTCTTCACAGTATCAGGTGAAGCAGCACTATCAAGTCAGAGTATTTTTTTTATTGATATATAAAAAAACCAAATTACAAAAACAGGGAACAAGTGCAAAACAGCATATAAATACAAACAATCGTGCTTGTATCAAATCACCATGAAACAGGCATAAAATACATACAAAGGGTCATAGGAAAGCACACAGGACACAAGCAAAGAAACCCACAGACAGCATGGGACAGAAAATGCATATAACACACAATAAATCAATGACAAAAGGACAATAACAAAAATGTACAAGAAAAAATACACAAAAATTACAACAAATGTACAGAAAGCCAACCCCCCCCCCCCCTAGAACAGAAAAGGGGAGTAAATTAAAACACTAGCATGGGCAGTCCGACCCCGCACACAAAGGAGCAGAACCGGACACAATGGAGGGCACCAATAACAAAGTAATATGAAATCCAAAACTACAGATTAGAACATAAATAACATAAAATATATACAAAGAATAAAACAATTTCAAGGACAAAGAAATAATCACTCGTACACACAACCCATGCGATAGACACAACTACACCACCCCACACCAAGACGCCCGCCACCCCAACACACAGGGAGCGCACAACGACAGGAAAGAAAGAACACCAAACACCCACAACCGCACACAACCACAACACAAACACCCATACCAAAGGCAATGCACAAAAAAAATCGCAAACACAACAAAACAGGCCACGTAGGAGCCAGGAACAGACACCCACACCACACACACATGCACAGACAAGGACACCCACCTGTGCACGCAGGTACTGGGAAAACACCATGCACAACACAGACATAAACTAACCACACGAATCACTCATACGTCTCCGAGTACTCCCGAGCCGGAAACCGCAAGCAATAAGCATCCCAAATAAGTTGGACGCCTTCAGCAAGCGGACATCCAGGAGGCGCAGTAGGCCAAGGCATTGAATCCAGCACGTCCACGACGAAACACTGCGCCTGCGGAACCCAGATGGTTGATGGGCATTAGGGAACAGGACACACCAGGCCATCAGTTGGAAAACACAGAGACGTCTTAGACCTGTCGACCACCTCGCCGGACAGGAGGACGAAAGGGATGAGTTTCCCTCTAGGAAGCTGGTCATAGGCCCGCACACTCGAAAGCACACCAGGCTGCACAGCGGGCCGCACACCGGCCTGCCCACCAGGGCGCATACTTCGTTCCACGCCGGGCACCGCACCGAGTCCCGCGGAGGGTGGTTCCGCAGGCGCCCCAGTGCCTCCACCAATCGAAACAGGAGCAGAGGCCCCCCCGTCGCACATCCATCGACAACACCACTACGAGGTCGCGGTCACCAGGGGCAACCGCCCAATGAGGAGAGCCATCAGCAGGGGTGCACAGCGTCCAACACAGAAGGCAACACAACGTCGCCCCCAGCATCATCATCCATAGCGTCACGCTCCTCTGCCCACGTCCGGCGAGGTGACGCACCCCGAGCCGAAAGACGTCGCTTAGAAATCGCCGTTGATCGTCGGAACTGTCACCCCCTGCAAACGGTGCCCCAGAAGAACCATCGGCAGGCGGCCCTAAAGCCAGGGCAGCACGACCACACAGAACGGCAGCCTCATCGACGCAGGGCAAAAAGCCACCACCATCCAAGAAGACCGGATTCGGTGAGGAAGAAACACAGCAGGTGAAGGGTAGACTCCAGCACACGTGAGGTATCCAGCGAGGACGACGGAACCGGCAGAGGAGAAGAGGCACGTGGTAACGAGGAAACTACCAGATGGCGGGGGGGGGGGGGGGGCGGATTCACACACACCACCCCCCGACAGCCAGGGAAGCACATGTCCGTCTGCAGGAGAAGCAGGCACCACCCCTACAATACCATCCAATGCCCCCACGGAAGCAACCGGCTGCGGATGCACCTCCGTATCTATGTCGAAGGTCCGAAATGTGCCCTTGGTCCTCAGAGCTCACCGGTGGGGCAGACATACCAGGGCCAGACGGAACGCCAGCTAGAACTGCCGCAGGAACCACACCAGGCACCTGTACAGAGTGAGGATCCGCCGGGAATCCCCACGCACAGACAAGCGGGGAAAGTCATCCTCCAAGAAAACTGAAGCAGCCTCAGCACGAGGAGCATCGCAGCTGGCCACCATGTGGCCCTCTGCACCACACCAGAAACACGTGCGCGTTTGACCCTGATAAAATATCCGCAGAGAGAGCCCACGAAACGAAACCCTGGAAGGAATAGGGCTCGTGACCCACCCATGACAAGTGTACGAGCGCCGACGAACCCTTTCAGCCAGCCTGCCCTCAAAGTGGTGACCGGTGCTTCACCACCACACAAACCGCGTAAACACCGACAGAAGCTCCGCCTCGGGGAAGGTCACTGGCACACTGTGAACACTCACAAATGGCAAGGGCCCCCAGGATTCGAGATCTCCATAGTCACAGCCGAAGCAGGAATAGGAAGCGAGCGTGTATCCCAGCGCACCACAACTCCTGGTAAANCTTGTATTTTAGTTCCAAAGAAAGATGGAACTCACAGGTGGTCATTGACTACCGTAAGCTAAATGTAATGACTGTTGATGATAACTTTCCAATACCTAGATTAGATGATTGCATAGACAGTGTTGGTAAAGCCAAGTTTGTAACCAAACTAGATTTGTCAAAAGGGTACTGGCAAAATCCTTTAATACCAAGATCACGGGGTTGATTGCATTTGTAACTGCAGAAGGGTTGTATGAAATCATTGTAATGCCTTTTGGGCTGAAAAATGCCCCAGCAACTTTCCAGCGTCTTATAAACTTACCACATACCACAATGTAGAGCTTACTTGGATGATATTGTAATTTATCACAATAATTGAGAGGACTATATGAAAGCTCAACTATTAAAATGCTTAAATGAGGCAAATATAACTGTAAACTTACACAAATTTACTTTTGCTAGAGCTAGTACTTGGTTTGCAGGCGATAAGTCACAATAACGTGGCATAAGTATGTTGACCAGACCACACACTAGAAGGTGAAGGGACGACGACGTTTCGGTCCGTTCTGGACCATTCTCAAGTTGATTGTCTTCGACTTGAGAATATTGTTCGACTTGAACAATATATTCGCAATTCGAATATTGTTCGACTTCGACTTGAGAATATAATGATAGTATTTGTTACTTAGGATATGAAGTGGGAAATGGGAAGGTGTTACCACTCAAAAATAAAAATAATTATATACTAGAGTATCCAGTGTTGACTTGCAAGAAGGAGGTACAAAGATATCTAGGAATGTGTGCTTATTATAGGAAGTTCTGTAAAAAGTTTGCAGCAATAGCAGCTCCTTTGACAAACTTGCTAAGTAAAAATGTAAAGTTTAGATGGTCTCAAGAATGTCAGAATGCATTTACTAAATTAAAAGGAATGTTGTCATCTGGTCCAGTGTTAGCTACTCCTGACTACTCTAAGCCCTTCAAACTATATATAGATGCTTCGGATTGAGGTGCTGGTTCTGTACTACTGCAAGATGATGATGAGGGTACTAATCATCCATTAGATTACAATTCTAAAAAAATTACCAAATGTCAACAGAATTACTCCACAGTAGAGAAAGAGGCTTTGTAATTATTATTAGCTGTTAAAAAATTTGGCATTTATCTATCAGCCAATACTGTTGAAGTGTTTACTGACCACAACCCCTTAACATTTATTGCTATCATGAAGAATTCCAATCAAAGGATATTAAAGTGGTCTTTACTGATGCAAGAAAAAGACCTGGTCATCAAACTTATTCCAGGAAAATTTAATATAGTTAACAGATGCACTTTCTAGATTGCCAAAACCTGGGGTGACTTAGGGTTGTACTATTGCACAGAGATGTATATATTATTGTGTATCTAGTGATTTTTATATATCATTTACTGTTTCTTTATAGTTATTATGAAATCTGTTTGAGGAGTTAATTTTATGTGAAAAAATTAAATTCATTTATGAATTTCATAATTTTTTCTCCACGACTTAGAAGGGGTGTTACGAACCTTACCTCCTGTGGAGGTTAGTTTCAATTATAATATGTTGGTGGACACAGTGGAGAATGTTTATTAGAATAAATCTACAGCTGATATGTGGGTGGGAGGCCGGGAGTTACCAGTAATAATCCGCCCAGCAAAGTAGTACCTTCTCAGCTGGAGATTGTCAGGAATAATGTGAACTGGAATAACCTAACTATGTGAGGGATAAATGGACTCAATCTAAAATCATGCATGGGGAATATGGTAAATAAAGTCAATAATGGGTTTGATTGCAAATGTAAAGAATAGAGTATTAAGAGACGATGACGCAAGAGAGGTGGACGCCATCTTGACTTGAGGGGAGGTGGATAAGTTGACGACCAGACCTTGCTATCGGGGGAATTTCCTCCGGCCGTACAGTCAGATAAGCCATCATTACTTGTTATCAGGGATGCAAGATATTGTAGAGTAGTTATGCAGACTTTGGAGATGTTTTATAAGAGAATCCAGGTTTCCTAGACGTGTAAATATATGTGTCATCGGGTGATAGCTGTGGTGGCTGTGTGCAAGGTTCCAGGTTTGGGACGGTGAGCCTTAGGGTATCTAGAGCCCGCTAGGGACTTATATTAATTTATAATGACCTTGTGTAGTAAGGAACAACATTTAATATATGTAATATCGTTTGTCTTATACATATAAATTTGTGTCTTTGTACTTGGCTGTTTTCCTTACTCCTTGATTTTCCCCTAGGCTCAAGTAAAATAATTTATTTCTCCAAGACAATATTTAAAGATCACCACCACCAAATTCTTGACAGGTCTCTATGACACACAAACTATGACAACAAAATCATAACACAATCAGTGACAAAAATAAGACACAACCATGACAGGGGCCTAGTCCTGGAGAAATTGTTCTTACATTATAATTACTTTAATTGTGGTACTTGTAATTTATAACTTGTATTAATTGTAAATGCCTTCCTAGGTAAAGTGTGAACTAGGAATTGCCATAACCAGTCAGTGCTGCTCTGTGCTCTACTACTCTCAGTGTTGACCAACACGCTTCACGATTGAGGTAAGTGTCGTCTTTATTGCTTGTGCAGGGCCAAGCAGTGTTAAGTATTGTTGTAATTTTACCTTTTATTTAGTAAAGTGTTAAGTGAAGTGTTAAATAAGTGAATAATTATGTAAAATCAAGTGGAATTGTTGCTGTCAGAACCAAACTTTGAAGGGATTAAAAACCTGACAAAGACTGCCTTGATTTATATGGCAGGTAAATTAGAATTAACAGCTAATAATAGAATGATTGATGAAGATTACGCCCCCCAAAAGGTGGCACGGACATGAAGAGCCCGAAAGTGGTGGCCCATTTGAGCCATTACCAGTATCAATAGATGATACTGGAGATCTACTGGATCGTAGATACTGGAGATCTACTACTGCGTGATCTACTCCAGTATCACGGACCCTGCGTGATACTGGAGATCACGCAGGGTGCGACTGCACCCTGTGTGACAGGAGATGTCTCCCGTGATAATAGAATGGTTAAAACCCAGATAGTGAAAGTAGTAGTTATCCACTTAGTGGAAGATGGTAAACTTAAAGAAGACGTCCTGGAAGAACTAGCTGAAGGGTCAAATGATCAGTTAGCAATTAAATGTCTTGAGTTAGAAGCTCAGCTTGAACTAGCTAGACTAGAGGCTTAAAAACAAAAGAGAGAATTAGAGGCTCAACAAAGACAACAACAAGTAGAATTTGAGGCCCAACAGAGACAACAACATGTAGAACTTGAGGCACAGAATGCTAGACTTGCAGCTCAGTTACAGTTAGAGGAAGCTAAGAAGAAGCAGGCAGTGGAGCAAACTATACAATTAGAAATTAAACGACAAATGGCAGAAGATACAAATAGAGTTGAGGCACAGAGAATTGCAGCTGGACATGTTAATACTAGTAACATTCCTAACAGTACCAACTGTCGCGGTAGTAGTGGATTGGTGGTGTTATCGCTGACGGACAACCCAACCCACAACTCGATAGTGTGCTTATATTTCACTAGGAGATCTCACTAGGCACTTCTGGCTCTTGGAGAGGGGCTCAACGTCACACGTTTAGGGGATGCGGGCTCCAACACTCAGCCTCGTTGTCACGTGCACACACCCACTCGAGCCGCTGTGACTCCCCACTCTCTCCTTTTGGGATATGATCTCCTCCACGTTTTCTGCAAAACATGTCAACTCCTGACATCTCAAACAACTTAACTCTACTATCCAAATGCCTCTGTGCTCGTGGACAACTTGACGCTCTACTCCCGTTCTCAGTATGTCCACATCCTTCCTCACTTCTGCTCAGCACAGTTGCATTCACCTTCCGACCCTTAATTTCAGCAGGCTGGGTTCTACTCAGGTTCGCTCTCTTCACATGATTCTTTTTTGGCTGGGCCATCTTCACTTTTGGCCTCACTGAGACTTCATCTTCCTGAGCCGGACCTTCATCAAACAGCCATGCTATATCCACGTCGATATCTTCTACCGGCTGAATAGAGACTGTCTCATTTTCTCCAGTGTCTTCCTCGTCGCCCACCTTTGCCTTCATCACTACCGAGACAGGGATTTCAATGGCTTGGCAGTCTCCTGACCCATCTCCTCGGGTGTCAGTCAGGTTCACACTCTCTGGTGTCCCACCCGTGCCGTGGCCTTCTGAGCACTCCTCTGGCACACTCTCCGCTATGACTCCTGGCAACACCTTTGTCTCGCACAAGTCATTCCCCAGGTCACTTGGACTCCTGGAACAGGTATGTCGGGGCACACTCCCAACATCACCTCTGCCGACACATATTCCGACCTTAGCTGGACAGTACAAACGGGCATGTCACTCTCAGACAATAACCCATATACTTTCATCTTACTCCTGCCAGCTAATTGTCCATCATTCCCAATCAAGCTTCTCGCAATCAAGCTCTGATTAGCTCCGGTATCTCTTAAGATACCAACTTCTACCTCAGGTTGGCCTCCTATACTGATCCAACCTTTGCTCATGAACGGCCTATACCTCTCGTTCACTAAATTCACCTTCTGTGGTTTGTCTCGGAACACATTAGTATATTTACTTCGGGGTCACATATCGCCAGGGTCACAACTCTCTTGCCCTGCCGACAATCTCGCATCACGTGACCAATCCGTTACAATTGTAACACCTCACCTGGGAAAAGTATCTTCTATATGTACCAGAGTGGTTCTGACTTTGTCCACTCGCATGAGAGTTCCTCGGGTCAGGTACACTACCTGCACTCCGTGGAGCTTTACTGGACTCTTGATTTCCTGGATCACGATTAGTTTCTCGTGTAGCTCCTCCATCCTCACTTTCAGACGATGTGCGCGACCTACTCTTCTGCGTTTTAGGGTACTTACGTTTATCTGCCCATTTATCGAAATTCTTCTCACCCCAGAAAGGTTCAATCCTTGTTCCGCCAAGGTTCTGTTCGCTTCGATCTGCATTTGTTTTGTTCTCTCTTTTCTTTCTCGACCTCTAGTCTTGCTTTCTCTTTTTCTTCTCCTGTTCCAACTCCAGTTCCCTTATTCTGGTTTTCTCTTTTTCTTCTCCTGTTCCAACTCCAGTTCCCTTATTCAGGTTTTCTCTTTTTCTACTTCCAGCCTGGTTTTCTCTTTTCCTTCTCGGCTTCATTTTTCATCTGGAGTTCTAATTTCATCTTTTCCAGCTGGAACTGTCTCTCCTCACGCTGCATCTGGAGCTCTAACTGGAATCTCTCCAAGCTCCTATTCCGGCTACTCCTGCTACTGCGGCTACTCTTACTGCTCCTACTCGACCTGGGATCTCACTNAGAGAGAACGGCCTGGGGGTTGATATCACGCCAGACCTGTTCCCTGAAGATCATATTAACAGGATAACATCAGCTGCATATGCTAGGTTGGCTAACATAAGAACGGCCTTTAGAAACATGTGTAAGGAATCTTTCAGAACATTATATACCACATATGTCAGGCCAATCCTGGAGTATGCGATTCCAGTATGGAGTCCATATCTAGTCAAGCATAAGACTAAACTGGAAAAGGTTCAAAGGTTTGCCACCCAGGCTAGTACCCGAACTGAGGGGTTTGAGCTACGTGGGTAGACTACGGGAATTATACCTCATGTCACTGGGAGACAGAAGAGTTAGAGGGGACATGATCACCACATACAAGATTCTCAGATGAATTTATAGGATAGATAAGGACAGACTATTTAACACAAGGGGCACACGCAGTAGGGGACACAAGTGGAAATTGAGTGCCTGTTACGGCCACAATGAGTCGCAACCGGGTTCTTTCCTCGTGGTACTAAAGTTCTGGTATCCAACCCCAAGTTAGTAGTGGCTTTCAAGGAGTGAGCTCGGTAATGCAAGTAAAACACACTAGGGGAGGTGCATTGAATACTACACTTCATTAATTATCAAAATATTCATATATATAATCACTTTCCCATCACCTCATATATAATCCTAGAAGAAGTATTACTTCACTTAATATGTACACAAGTGTCTCTCTCATAAGACACTAAGCGCTATTCGATGCTCAATCGATGCAGTCTTGTCAGCTACCGTGTTTCCTCAACACAGTACCGTTCTCAACCAGTACTGGGAAACACCAACGAGTCTACCCTGGCCACGGGCCAGCCAAAACACAGTCTAACTAGGTGCTCTCCGTGCACGCCCACAATTACCCTCCAGCTTGGACCTGGCAGAGAACATCAGCCTCGCACTGCTGGGCCTCTTCACGTACAAATACAAGAGTAGCAAACCCCTGGCAGGAGCTACTCGCTAGTTACACTCCTCAGTAGCACCTTAACTGTAAGTCGTCTCTTCCGTTAACCAGTCCCGGGTACGCCGAATTCCGTCACTGCGACTTCACAGGCAGACAGTAGAACACTTCACAGTTCTTTTCCGGCAGCGGCTCACTGCCACCGTAAAGCAGAATGGAGTAGAGAGACACTGGCTGCCCTGGGTAGACTGACTGTCCTCGTACCACAGCAGCCCTACGTCGACTCTGTGGATACAGACACGTCATCAGTACACTGGGACACTAGGAAACAACACTTACATACTCTGACATAGACATACAACTCCTCCTTCAATAGATAGCGCTGATTTTCTAAGCACCACCTCACCAGAGGTCACCACCAGCTACCTCTCGAGTGGACTAGGACAGGAATCTAGCGCCTCTTGCTGGTATAATCCTGTCACCACTAGATGGCGCCGTCCAATTTGTGTGGGGTTTCGGGAGCGGACTCACAGATGGCATTGACGTCGCTGCTCCATGCTCCGACGATGGAATCGGGTTCATAACAGTGCCCAAATGAGCCATAGATATGTAAGAAAGAATTTTTTCAGTGTCAGCGTAATAGACAAATGGAACGCTTTAGGAAGTGATGTGGTGGAGGCTGACTCCATACACAGCTTTAAGTGTAGATATGATAGAGCCCAGTAGGCTCAGGAACCTATACATTAGTTGATTGACTGTTGAGAGGCGGGACCAAAGAGCCAGAGCTCAACCCCTGCAAGCACAACTAGGTAAGTACAACTAGGTAATTACACACATCGGTACCTAGGTATACTTGGACTATAGTGAACAGTGATACAGTAAATTAGTGTAGTGTAAAACAACAGACATAATAATACAGTGACTGACTCCAGAGCTTTGTGTTAGATAGAGAAGAACCACCATCACCAATCTACTGGCACTTAGTGAAGCACCATGTGGGGGCGACGATGGATCCACCTCGACATAAGGGCTTTATATACTCACCTAGTTGCGTGAGGGAAGGCTCTGGCTGGTATGTACTGCCAATGCCAGTTATTCTGGTGTACAGAGTGAGGTAAAATATTATCAAATTCATGATCAGTATATCATATATATTTAAAATTTCAAAGTGGCTCATCCGGGTTGAGGTTGACACTTAAGGGGCCCTCGTGACACGCCCAAGCACACACACATGCACGCATGCACATACACACACACACAAACATACTGTGGGAAATTTTTACCTACTATATCTATATTATTATCTAAGCAATGTATTATTTCTATATCATATCTATATCATATTTAAATCATATCAATATCATATCAAAATCATATCAGACTCACTATAGATTCATTATACATTTTGATCCTAGATAAAATGCCTATGATCACATAGACCATAGGGCCCTGTAGGTGCCTACGTGACTTTGTGCATGATTTCTCCAGGACCCAGAAGCTTCTAGAAGGATTTCTTAATTAAAAAACTATTGGAACAATTGAATCGAGTTCTGGTAGGGATTAAATCAAATCCTTAATAAGAATCAATAGTACTATGCAGTACTACTTGTAATCTTTATATCCTATATCTAATTATATAAACAGTCTAATATATATAATTTAACAGTCTCCGTGGTGTAGTGGTAAGACACTCGCCTGGCGTTCCGCAAGCGCTATGTCATGGGTTCGTATCCTGGCTGGGGAGGATTTACTGGGCACAATTCCTTAACTGTAGCCTCTGTTTAACGCAACAGTAAAATGTGTACTTGGATGAAAAAATGATTCTTCGCGGTGGGGATCGTATTCCAGGGACCTGCCCGAAACGCTACGTGTACTAGTGGTTGTACAAGAATGTAACAATTCTTGTATATATCTCAAAAAAAAAAATTATATTATAATCACATCTTATCTCAATGATATGTCTAGACAGTAAAAATAATCAATCAATATTCACTGAAGGCTACTGTGCTCAGGGAGTATGGGGGGAGGGGGGACGATGGCTGGGAGGGAAGCGCCCACCACACCCCAAGGCAAGAACGCGTGTGTTTACAAAGAGTGAACATGTGTCGCGGTGCTTAGCGAACATTAATCGACTTAGGACACCTTATTGAATTATCTTTATCACCAGTGATTACTCTCTAGAACTGGGGGAGTACCTGGACAATATATCTACAAGGAAAAATTCCTAAAACATTTCTATATAAGTGTACAGTGGAGCACACAAAGTGACACTGTCTCCACCTCCACCATCATCACCTATAATCCTTCTGCAAACACAATTAAGGAAATAATCACATAGCAACGCTACCAGAACAATTTACAGCAAAGCTGTGATATAAAATATCGTGCTTAAATTCAACACGAGAGTTATCCAGTCTGGCACACTCATCAGACAGGCACCCGGCATTCAGAGAATTATATTGAATGTTATTAAGTGTTATTAATTGGCCAATTGTATGCTTGTATAAATTTAATATATCCAATAAGTCTGTCTGTCGGTTATAGAGTGAGGTAACGCCTCATATTTCAGTAAGTTTATTAATATCATAGTGCAGCAGCTGAATCTTTTTCCAAGCATAAAGACACTCGCGAGGTAAACAAATCCTCATGAGTGTCCCTTGTGTGGGAAAAGCTTCAGTCAAGGTGACTAAACCTCTTCATATAAATTGAATATATCTATATATATGGGTTCGAATCCTGGCCGGGTCAAAGAGTTCTTAGTGATATATGGCTTGCGCGTTCATGCAGCTTTCTCACACATGATAGACTCAGTGCGGCCCGTGCATGCGCCAGAATTTGATGAAAAACTGTACCCAAATGGATCCATGAGTGTCGTCGGGGGTTGGTCAGTCAGGTAGCTTAGTTAATAAGCGCCAAGACTGACCAATCCTTATAGACGATCATTGGTGCGGTGGTCACGGTACTGTGTATATATAATATATATATATATATATATATATATATATATATATATATATATCACTCTCTGGGGTGTGAGTTTTCAGTTGTATCTAGTCCTGGGGACCATTCAGGCTTGTTTGCATATATATATATATATATATATATATATATTAATATATATATATATATATATATATATATATATCCTTGAACATATAAATTAAGTTAACAATTGTTTGCTTAGTTGTTTATAATTTACCATATAAGTTTATCTAATTGAATGTAATCTTTAGTGCTTAGTTAATAGTACTTAGATCATATTTAACCCTTTAACTGCGTTGCCTCCAAATATGACACCCCCGTGGTGCGCAGGAAATAAATTCTCTGGAAAAAATTCTTTTTTCTTTTTAAAGTGTCAAAAACCCTTCCCTCAGTATGGCTATGTAAAAAAAAGGTCGAAATTGTATTTACTTTGGCTGCTATGGGGTCCGTAAGTTGGGGCGTGACGTCATCATTCCCCGTGCTCCCGTGACGTAAGCTCCCGGGGCGGGTATGGTGCTCGGGGCGGGGCGCGCGAGTTGCCGCGAATATATTTTCGTTCATTTTTTTCGCACAGTTCCAAATACATTTTATTTGTTTTTACGTGCTAATCCTATGTATAGTGAACACGTACACTATATTATGGATGTAAAAGATCCGTACTGTCCGAAGACACTGTGTTACGTGCATGACACTTGTGTACACATTTGCAGCACATATTTACTATGTATCATGATAATTTATGTATATATACAGTCTATTTACACACTATACACTGTCACACACTATATACATTCACCATCAACACATTCAGAACACCGCGAGTGAGAGCTGCCACACCCAGCCAGCCCTCCCTCACTTCTCCAACTTTGTATTCGCCAACTTTGCCCCCTCCCATCATACAGTTATTCACACCAATGTTTCATGTTCATTTATGTATATTTACAACATATGTACACACTATACACTGTTACACACCATATACATTTACCATCAACACATTCAGAACATTGCGTAGCAGCTGCTTCGCCAATAGGAGCTGCCTCGTATGGGCCAATAGAAGCTGCCTCATATGGGCCAATAGGAGCTGCCTCATACGGGCCAATAGGAGCTGCATCGTATGGGCCAATAGGAGCTGCCTCATATGGGCCAATAGGAGCTGCCTCATATGGGCCAATAGGAGCTGCCTCATATGGGCCAATAGCAGCTGCCTCGTATATGCCAATATGAGCTGCCTCGTATAGGCCAATAGGAGCATTTGGCCATGAACACATTCAGAACACCTCGAGTGAGAGCAGCCACACCCAGCCAGTCTCCCTCACTCCAACATCTTACTCGCCAACATTGCTCCTCCCACCATACTGTTATAGTTCTTATTACACATGTTCTATATACCTATCTACATGTTTTATTTACCAGAACTATGCAAGTAAGCCGGTATTGTGTCCAAACAGTACAGTGGCCACCATACACTGCATGAAAAATCACACAGCAGACGACGCTACGATTACGTCACATCCCTCACCAAAATAGCTCCTCTCAACATTCTCCTGTTGCAGTTCTTACACTATATACACACTATATATACCCATGTACACATGTTTTGCCCATAGCGAACAACTAAGCTAGTATGGTGAGCAAAACAAGAGTGGCAGCCACACACACACACACACACACACGCAATGAGGCTACCTCAATTCTCGCCCTCCCTCCCTCACCAAAATTCCTCCTTCCACAATACTACGCACAACGCTAATTATAACCACAATCCTGGTCACTAATTCCTGTAAATGAATAATTGACCATACGTTTATTTTGAAAAGGAACCTAAGAAATTGTTTGAAGATTCCTAGATGGACGAAATAATGCTGTGGTGCTGTGGCAAGCGCTGTGAACATCCTGAACAGCATTGAATCACTGATATTTGAACATTGTACCCAGTCATTATCACACTCAGGCTCTTCTATAATACTATCATGGCTAAATAATACAAGTTATATATATATTTTGACATTATTAGGCGATGCTGTGGTCACACGCTGAACAGCAGTGTTGTGCGCTTATGCTGCGAGCGCCAGCATTGGTTGCTCACTCACTACTGAGGCTCCCACACCCGGGAATGTGGACCACGATTTTTTTTAAAGATGGCGTCTGTTTACAAGAGCCCTGAGGAAGCTGATGTGAACCCCATGTAGCCGCGGGAGTTTTGAATCGAACGTGAAAAATACAAATACCCAGAGGCGCGTTGTGCAAACCAGACGTGAGCCTGCAGGGTTAAGGTCCTTTATCATACTTCTACAATTTAATTGTTGTTTATAGTAAATGAATATTGGCTGTTGATAGTTATGGTGCTAGGCTGAACTATGTACATGTTTAAATTCCTGCTTTAAACGGAATCAATGTTCAGTCATAGAACTGAATTTATTAAAATCTTATCCGTGTATAAAAATACAAGTTAATGTGAGATACTTGTCTGCAGGTGGACTGCTACTACACACTTTGCCAGAACCCGGTACACTGTATAAGGTACTTATCTTGTATAATAAATATAGCATAAGGTAAGAGAAGGGAGAAGGAGGAGAATGGAGCCCACAAAGGAAGAATGTTGACACCAGCACCGCCAGGCTAGAGAAGGACGAGAGAGCACTCAGCTACCGCCTTCCCTGATTGCTGCCAGATGGATACTCAACTGTTCGTACAGCAGCAAACAACCAAGTTTATTCAGACATTTATTACTAGTTACTTTAATCATTCTAAGGATAGCTGATAACTGGTTCTATATTATATTTAATGATCAACAAGCACAGAGGAGAGTGTCTGTCTGCCCCTACCCTCAATTTCATTACCTGTTCCTTCACTGTTGTCTTTCTCCTGATGTGGTTATGCAGATGTTTGGGTTGAGTCTTTGCCTTGCTCACTATGTCATTTTCATATTGCCTCTCTACCTTTCTTCTCATCCTGATGTATCCATTCCTGGCGCTCTGGTATCTTTCTCTGCTCTCTAGGTTCTGTTGTTTCCATAGTTTCTCCAAGCCCTTTTACTTATTTGCTTTGCTAGCTTACATCTCTGATTAAACCATAGGTTTCTCATCTGCATTTCATTTTTTTTCCTTTTGGACTGGAACGAACTTGTCTGCTGCCTCCTTACACTTCTGTGTGATGTAGTCCATCATGTCTTGAACTGTCTTTCCTCTTAGCTCTGTTTCCCAAGCTATATCAGTTAGGAATTTTCTCATCTCCTCATAGTTTCCCTTCCGGAATGCCGGCCTCTTGCTTTCTGGTCCCTTCCTTGAGTACATTAACACTTCTTCGACGAGATATTCAAACAACAGTACACTGTGAACACTCACACGTACGGGGGCTTCAAGCCCGATTTCCCTTATGTCTGAATTTTTCAGAGTGAATACTAGGTCGAGTCTTGCTAGTGTTACGATCCAGGTAATGATTATGCTTACCTGGCTCTCACAGTAATCATACTGTATACACACATCTCAGATGGTAGTATTTGTACAAGATAAGTCGGCATATACATTTGTAATATGACTGATGCATTGAATGATAAAGTAGGATGATAGTATTGATAGTATTGTATGATGTATTATATTGTATGTATACAGTATGATGTATGAGGTGTCGGGGCTTGTCATCAGTGGACAGGTTATGTTCCTGTCATAGACGGGTGCATTTGTGTGAGTGAGGCAGTAGAGACGTGTCCAGTGAGTGTTGCCAACTTGGTGGTACCATTATTACATAAATGTTTATTTAAAACGAATTAAGAATATTATACTTTTAGTAATATTATCTGCATGCATGAAAACATTATGTTCATTTGTTTGTGTTTGTTTAAGAACGATTACATTTGTCATAAGTTAGTAATTATGTAAATGTAATTGTTCGCCATCCTCTTGTAGAGGTGGGGGGGGGGGGGGGTGAGAGCGCTGGAGCTACTCAGTAGCTGAGTGGCAGTTGATTGGTGAACATCTAAGTTAAGTTGTAGTGTTTTCTTTTGTTTCAGTAGTAGGTGATAATTTGATTTGTGGAGACCTATAATTGCTATAGCCATTTCTTACTTAATATTTATATGTATGAGTAACTATTTAATTAGGCAGTGATTTATAGTTATATATATTCTTATATAGAGTTACATGATTTTTCACTTGTCCTTTTCTTTTATTTTAATCTGTACCAGCTAGGGGCAAACTGGTGTATAACCATATGTGCAGTGACATTACCCCCTAGATATAATTCATTGCTTTTTAATGCACGAGCCTTGCTAAACTACGACTGGTAACAAATATTGGGGCTTTTATGAACCTTACCTCCTGTGGAGGTTAGTTTCAATTATAATATGTTGGTGGACACAGTGGAGAATGTTATTAGAATAAATCTACAGCTGATATGTGGGTGGGAGGCCGGGAGTTACCAGTAATAATCCGCCCAGCAAAGTAGTACCTTCTCAGCTGGAGATTGTCAGGAATAATGTGAACTGGAATAACCTAACTATGTGTGGGATAAATGGACTCAATCTAAAAGCATGCATGGGGAATATGGTAAAATAAAGTCAATAAAGGGTTGAGTGCAAATGTAAAGAATAGAATATTAAGAGGCGATGACGCAAGGGAGGTGGACATCATTTTGACTTGAGGGGATATCTGACTATACGACCGGAGAAACGCTCCCCCGCTAGGCAAGGTCCTCTTGTCGTCAATTATCCACC
>WNGS01003143.1:37722-53382 GCA_020271785.1 Procambarus virginalis | reverse complement strand
GCACGGAATGCTCATTCATGCACCCACGGAAATGCCGAAACTGGTTAGGGAAAGGCTGGTGTCGTTTGATACAGAATGTAGATATTTTCACCCTAAGCTATGCAAACTCTCAGTTAATGAGAAGAAATGCTACGATCTTCATTGCCCTGATTTCCACGTCAGAGGTGCACAGCGCTATATAAGAGAGGAAGTCCAATATAATAGCCCTGAAATTTTTTTAGAGGCAGGCTGAAACAGACAGGCAGAAACGTGGCAGGAGTACGGATGGAGAGGGGGAAATGCCCGAGACTGGACTACGGTTCGTCATCAAGCCCACACATACTACACCCCCCAACTACACAGAGACTACCACACTCCCCAATATCACTTCCAAAACTGGACAAACCATTGCCACAACAACACACCCTGGGTCAGGGTAGAGAGGAGGGCGAACTACCAAAACCTTCCAGAAGTGACACACAATATGGACAATCATTCATATTTACAAACATTCAAGGCTTAAAGCCAAAGTCAAGAAATAAAGTTAAGTTCATAAATGGCCTTCCATTAGAGTCAAAATCAATATTTGGGGCATTCACTGAAACTCATATAAAAGATTACATGGCTGGTGAAATCTGGATTCCAAATTATAATCTATATAGATGTGATAGAAAAACTAGGTCAAATGGAGGAGTAGGTCTGTATATTAAAGAGGACCTGGTATGCACAGAACTACTAAACTCAACTAATGAGGTGGTAGAGGTACTTAGAATTAAGGTAGAGAAACTAAACCTAATTATTATTCTAATATATAAACCGCCAGATACAACGGTTGAGGAATTCACAGAGCAGATGCACAAAATAGAGAACATACTTGATAACCTAGCAAACCCAGCTCCAGATATTATCTTCCTTGGAGATTTCAATTTACCGAGTCTAAGATGGAGAATGGCAAACACAAATATCAGAGCAGGGAATGACCCGGGAAATAACCAACCACAGGTCAGAGAACTTTTGAGATTCTGTGACAAATTCTCGCTCAATCAACAGATTACAGAACCAACTAGGAACGAAAACACACTAGATTTGTTATTCACAAACAATGATGAACTAATCAGAGACATAACGATCTCAGATACTTCATACTCAGACCATAAGCTCATTGAAGTGCGAACTAGCATAAATAACGGTAGTAGATCTAAGAGACCCAACAAGCGAGAAGGAATATTCAATCAATTCAATTTCAACAATAAGAGGATCGACTGGGAAAAAATAAATGTAGACCTTGCAACCATTCAATGGGAGACCATCTTAAGCGACTAAACTCCCACACAGGGAATAGCTCAACTGACAGCTGAAGCTTACAATGTCTGCTTGAAGCACGTGCCTGTGAGGAGGGGCAGAAAGAGGACCACTCTAGAAAGAGAACGCAGACGACTGTACAGGAGAAGGAAAAAAATAACGGAAATGCTTCGGCAGACACAACTATCACAAGCAAGGAAAATAAGCCTAAGCAGGGAGATCGAAGAAATAGAACAAACGTTGAAGCGATCATATGAGTCTGAGGAAATGGAATTGGAACAGAGAGCTATACAAGAGATAAGGAAAAATCCGAAATATTTTTTCACATACGCAAAATCAAAATCCAAAACCTCGACCAGTATTGGACCGTTAATTACAAATGAAGGTACGTACACAGAGGACGACAAAGAGATTAGTGAAACTCTAAGAAGCCAGTATGAAGCAATGTTTAGCACACCAATAAACAACACGAAAGTTGATGATCCAAACAGCTTCTTTATGAATGACATTCAAGCTGCAGATAATATAACGGATATTAACACAAACTCGGAAGACTTTGAAAGAGAAATTGACAATATGCCTATGCACTCAGCTCCTGGGCCTGACTCATGGAATTCAATATTCATAAAGAAATGTAAAGTACCAGTAGCGAGAGCACTCAGCGTAATATGGAGAAAGAGCCTGGATACAGGGGAGATACCAGCAGCACTTAAATCTGCAGATATAGCTCAGTTGCACAAGGGGGGGAGTAAAGCCTTAGCAAAAAATTATAGCCCAGTTGCACTAACATCACACATAATAAAAGTGTTTGAAAGAGTGATAAGGAATCAAATTTCTAGTTTTATGGAAAACAATGAATTGCACAATCCAGGACAACATGGATTTAGAGCGGGAAGATCCTGTCTGTCACAGTTACTCAACCACTATGACAAAATCACAGAAGCCCTAGAAGAAAAGCAAAATGCTGATGTTGTACACACAGACTTTGCAAAGGCGTTCGACAAATGTGACCATGGGGTGATAGCTCACAAAATGAGGTCAATGTAATAACCCTGAACCATTGTAATAACCCTCTGACACTGTGAGATCGTTCTGAACGCTATTCCTGTTGTAATTCTCTTTCTCTCTTCACTCAATACCCCAGCTTAACACTGTTACAGTCCAGTATGACCCCTCACTGGACTGCCACGAATATAAGAGGAATATTAAATGAGGAAGGTACATCCAGAACAAGGGTTAGTAATTAAAAAAAAAGATAATAATAAATCATTAAACACTGCCACCACCTTCCCGTCCAACCATACCTGAATGTGTCTATCACCGATTCCCCAGGAAGGCAAGGAATCAGTAATCAATTTTGGGAATTAGTTTGCTTAATTTACTTTACTTATTTAAATCCAAGGGCAACTTTAATATCTACTAAATGGAGGAGAACATGGGGGGGGTTTTCCAATTCAACACATAAAAATGACCAAGTAGAGAAATATATCAAAGGGAAGTTAAGTGAATACCACTGGACAAGTTATACAATTTATTTTATGAAACAAGTAAATTAAGTCAATTTGAACATATACCCTATTCTGTTCCCCTAGAGGCAAAATGGATATCTACTGAGGACATGAATCAAGCGCACAGTACCTTAAACAACCGCACTGAGGCCAGATGTTGATGGCTGCCCTCAGCCCCGTGGATGCGGGCTTGCGGCCCTTATTCCACACACTCCCTAGACACACTAACTGAAATTTTGTTTTACCAGCTCTCTCCAGCTATGCGAAGGGGACAAGGGGCCACTATGGAGCCCAGTGCCTACCGAGCAATGTTTACCACACTGATAATTTATGTTCAAGCCTGTCTCCTCCAAGATAAAGAGCAGGGACATTTGACTCGCCTGGTATGGGGAAGGGACTGGTGAGAGGGGAAAGAGAGGGACTTGAGAGGGGGGATGGAGAGGGAAATCTGAGTGGGGAGGAGTGAGTGGGGAAGCCAAAGGTATCACGAGGCAAGATCACCCTCAGGTCAACCTCTTGGTCCTTGACAAATAGGCGACAGGGGGGTAAAGAGGAGGAGACGAATGATGGGCAAGGGCAGGGGAGAAAAGGAGAAAGGGAGAAGGAAGGAGGGGAGAGGGAAGAAGGGAGAACCAATGGTCTGAGCACCAGATCATTACATCAATGGGAATAACTGGAAAAGTAGGACGCTGGATACTCAATTTCCTGTCGAACAGAACACAAGAGTAACAGTCCTTATTCTCATATCTGATATAGACAAAAATACACGTCACAGCTTGGTGTCGTCCTTTGCAGATGACACAAAAATCAGCATGAAAATTACTCTGCTGAAGACATTGAAAAACTACGTGCTGATGTCAACAAAGTTTTCGATTGGGCAGCAGAAAATAACATGATGTTTAACAGTGATAATTTTCAGGTACTCAGGTACGGCAAAAATGAGGATCTGAAACATAATTCAGGGTACAAAACGCAATCGAATCTTCCCATAGTAGAAAAACAGCATGTCAAGGATTTGGGAATAATGATGTCCGACGATCTAACGTTTAGGGAGCATAACCAAGCAAAATTGCGTCAGCCAGAAAAATGATCGGATGGATTACGAGAACTTTCAAATCCAGGGATCCATCACAATGGTTATACTCTTCAAGTCACTTGTGTTGTCCCGTCTCGAGTACTGATCAGTGCTCACTTTCCCCTTCAGAGCAGGAGAGATTGCTGAAATAGAGGAATACAGAGAACATATACGGCACGCATAGACGAGATAAAGCACCTAATTATTGGGATCGTCTCAAAGCTCTCCAAATGTACTCTCTAGAAAGGAGACGAGAGAGATACCAAACAATAATATGCACATGGAAAAATACTGGAGGGCCAGGTCCCAAGTCTGCACAGTAAAATAACAACGTACTGGAGTGAACGATATGGAAGAAAATGCAAGATTGAACCAGTGAAGAGCAGAGGTGCCATAGGCACAATCAGAGAGCACTGTATAAACATCAGAGTCCGCGGTTGTTCAACGTCCTCCCAGCGACTATAAGAAATATTGCCGGAACAACCGTGGACATCTTCAAGAGAAACTGGACTGTTTTTGGAGAAGAACAACTCCCAGAACCCCATCAAGCAGGTATCAAACAGCAGATTCACGCACAGAGAAAGCCCCATTCCAAATCTTGCCTTGAAGATGCCTCGGCCCCACACAGCAGCAGCAGCAGCAGCGTGGCCGGTGTGCTGGCCTCAGTGCTGCTGCCCCGTGCTCTCTGGCGTGTGTACTGGACGGCCAGCCTCGCACACTGCTGGACCAGCCCGGGGTGGGACCTCCCATCCCACGGGGGCAGCAGGCCAGCCACGCGGGGGGCTCTCTCATCATCCTCCATAACAAATAAAGAAAATTGTTCCTCATTTTATTAATTCTTGGGCTGAGTAGCGCCCCCCCCTTGAGTATCTGCACCCCCCCTTAGTATCTCCCCCCCCTCCCTCCGTGACTTGGCCCCCATACCAACCCGAGGAACTACTCAAGGAACACTCTATAGTCCACATTTCTTAAACTTTCTCCTTCACCTGCACCTCCTCCTTTACTTCCCTCCGCCTCTCGCCCTCCACGCCCCAGACACTCTCCAGACAAGAAGGTTAACGACAGTTTTGCGAGGGCTTAGGGAGAGTGGTGGGTGGGGATAGTGGTGGGTGGGGGTGGATGGGTGGGGAGAGTGGTGGTTTGGAGAGGTGTAGGGTGGGAGAGGGGTGGGTGGGAGAGTGGTGGGGGGGAAGGAGGAAGGAAGGAAGAATTAGGGGTGGAAGGGGGCGCAGTATTCTGTGAGAGGTTTTGAGGGGGGTGGGGGTGAGAGCGGCGTTGGGGGTGGGGAAGGAGAAGAGGTGTTGAGAAGGGGAGAGGTGCTCGGGAGGGGGAATTATGGTAGAGGTTGAGTGGAAAGGGAATAGGGAAGGGGTAGGCAGGAATGGGAGGTAGTGAGGAAGATGGAAGGGACGGGAGAGCAAGAACCATTCCTGATGGTCATTCAGTCTCAGCATGACGGTGTGTGTGTGTTGTCACCCCCCCCCTCACCCCACCCAAGCAGGGTCCTCGCGGCCCAGCAGACAGCGTCCGGGATTTGCAATCCACGGATCTGTGTTCGAGTCTCAGCTAAAGCAGAAACAAATGGGCAGTATCTTTCGCCTGATATTTCTATTCACCAAGGTCCCAGCGAGTTTCTCAACTGCTGCACTGAAGAACACAAACAAGTAGCTGTCATAAACTCTGTAAGAAAATGACAGGTTGGATAACAAGAACCTTTGAAACACGTGATGGTGTTTGACCATCAAAACCAATGATGGTGATTTTTAAGACACTAGTGCTCTCTAGGGTGGAATACTGTTGCACACTAATAGCCTCATTCAAAGCTGGGGAAATTGCTCACCTGTGGAACGTGCAAAAATCTTGTAGTGTTTGAGTCCCAGCAATAAAACAACAAAAATATTGGGACCGCTTAAAATGTATAAAGCTGTATTCTCTGGAGCGTTGGCGGGAGAAATACAATAATTATTTACACTTGGAAAATATTAAAGGGACTGGTTCAATCCTGCACATGGAAATAAGACCACATGAATACCCCCGTTGCGAACCTGAGCTGCGAGAGGTACGCTCAGAGAGAACTATCAACCTCAATGGCCCGAGACTAACACTCTCCCTCTACACATAACTGTCTGACCCTTTACCGTGCCCAAAAAGAACTTGATAAACACTTCCAAAGGATTCTTGATCAACCGGGCTGTGATTAATACGTCAGACTGCGAGTGGCTGCTGTAACAGCCTGGTTGATAAAGAGACAGGGCCGCAGGGACATCAATTCCCGGAACCAACAACAGGTAGACAACAAGTAGGTAGACACACACTCCTCACTTCTCACCCCCAAGCATGATCACACACACCCCCTCCCCCCCCCACAACACCAGCACCACCACACAACATGTGGACGCGCCTACAGTCACTATGTATAAGCAGCCGCACACCGTGTGAACTTCCGGTCCTGCAACATCTTACAAGACAACACGCAACTTGCAGCACTCCTCGCCTCAACCACTTGGGGTAACTGACCAGAGTTGTCTTCCCACGGTGGGAGGATGGCAGGGACGAGGGAGGGAGGGAGGATAGGGAGGATAGGAAGGATAGGATGGGAAGGAGGGAGTGTGACCACTAGAAAGGTAAACAAAACACCAATATGTCCATAACTTGGGGTAAGTTGGGGTAAAACAGGCTCTTGGCCACTGGTGACGGGAGTGTGCAGGCTAGAGGAGGGAGGAGCTCTCTCCACACCCTACACTCCCACAGGCTCACCCAGCCGCTCTCACAACACCCTAACAACAACGGCATAATAATGAACTAATCAAACAACTACAGTAACGATTATTGTGTTGCACCTAGAATCACTGTTGCCACTGGCAAGTGCAACATTAGTCACCGTTGCCACTGAGAGAAGCAACAGTATTCACCGTTGCCACTGACAAGTGCAACATTAGTCACTGTTGCCACTGAGAGAAGCAACAGTATTCACCGTTGCCACTGACAAGTGCAACATTAGTCACTGTTGCCACTGAGAGAAGCAACAGTATTCACCGTTGCCACTGACAAGTGCAACATTAGTCACTGTTGCCACTGAGAGAAGCAACAGTATTCACCGTTGCCACTGACAAGTGCAACATTAGTCACTGTTGCCACTGAGAGAAGCAACAGTATTCACCGTTGCCACTGGCAAGTGCAACATTAGTCACTGTTGCCACTGAGAGAAGCAACAGTATTCACCGTTGCCACTGGCAAGTGCAACATTAGTCACCGTTGCCACTGAGAGAAGCAACAGTATTCACCGTTGCCACTGGCAAGTGCAACATTAGTCACTGTTGCCACTGAGAGAAGCAACAGTATTCACCGATGCCACTGACAAGTGCAACATTAGTCACCGTTGCCACAGAGAGAAGCAACAGTATTCACCGTTGCCACTGACAAGTGCAACATTAGTCACTGTTGCCACTGAGAGAAGCAACAGTATTCACCGTTGCCACTGGCAAGTGCAACATTAGTCACCGTTGCCACTGAGAGAAGCAACAGTATTCACCGTTGCCACTGGCAAGTGCAACATTAGTCACTGTTGCCACTGAGAGAAGCAACAGTATTCACCGTTGCCACTGACAAGTGCAACATTAGTCACTGTTGCCACTGAGAGAAGCAACAGTATTCACCGTTGCCACTGACAAGTGCAACATTAGTCACTGTTGCCACTGAGAGAAGCAACAGTATTCACCGTTGCCACTGACAAGTGCAACATTAGTCACTGTTGCCACTGAGAGAAGCAACAGTATTCACCGTTGCCACTGACAAGTGCAACATTAGTCACTGTTGCCACTGAGAGAAACAACACTACTGGTCCAGCATCTGACTCCCCCCCCTTCTCCCCTATTCACCACACACCGCCATATTTCGTGAAGTTAAAAATGTATTTAATTTACAAATATAATTTGAAAAACACTATCCATGATTTCTTAACCCTTAGCTTGCTAAGGGTTGTTGTTGACCAGGGATGGTCAGTAGTTGCTCGGTAGTGGGCAGAAATTGGAGTACCAAACGTCCACTGCTTTTCCTTAGTTATTATAAAAATATATATCTTCTACACGGGCCACGAACTAGCCTGGAGAGTGTGAGGGAGCGTGTGGTGATGCTCCATCGCCCAGGGCTATCTCTGAAGGTCTGAGCGCTGCAGGGCACAGAGCAGAGTG
Organism: Procambarus virginalis; assembly: GCA_020271785.1. NCBI lineage: Eukaryota > Metazoa > Arthropoda > Malacostraca > Decapoda > Cambaridae > Procambarus > Procambarus virginalis. Next base: position 45,328 of record WNGS01003143.1, on the reverse strand, counting down.
TATTCAGATCTGCTGACAACGTTGTTGATACCTAATGAAGAACAATTTTTATGTATATTACTTCTAAGCTGCATCACCTATGAACCCACCCCTGCCCTTGTGTGGCAGTGCACAGTAGAAACTTGTTTTTACATATCCATATATTAAAACATTGATTGTAACCATGATATATATGTGCTTCAGCCTACAGTTTAGACCTATTGTCTTATGTATGACCCTCTGTCCTGCGTGACAGTGAATACTAGCATTATCCTCACTTTAATCAGACTATCAAAATCCTCAGATTAGGCAAAATTGTAATTAATTTTGTCAATAAAGATGTTAATAATAATAATAATATTAAGTTGTTTAGCGCCGGCCATCATCAGAAGAAGGTATTAGGTCACCCTATGTGTGTGTCCATGGCACGTCCACTGGCGCCTATGTCCAACACATAGAAGGTGATGTGTGTGATCTTTGATACTGTCCATGTAGATTTCTGAACATTTGGCAGTGTTAGAGTAGGGACTTATAGTTGGTGACTATCACATTTGTTCTCAATAAACTCATGTTAAACTTTCCATCTGTGTCAATTAAATGGAACCTTTCAAACTCTTCTGTGTATAGTTTTGTCAACAACCGACCCATAATTAATGACAGTTAAAAGAAGAGACTCTCAAAGTCAAGCAATGTTTCTTGCCTCATTGCTTGATATAGCTAATGGTCACGCAGGATGGTGGCAGCGTAGTTAATTAATTTGTTCCGTGTAGCATTTCCTTGGAAGGGTACCTTTGGTTCCGGTGTAACCATCAGAGGTACACCATATGTCAGTTCACATTACGTTACCACAAATACCCAGTGTTCAATAACTAATACCGTCAAGGCTTTACCTTTATAAATTTTTACAAAGTGTTACTAAGTGTAACCAGTAGGAAGTATTTCTCACTATATATTAGCCTTAATCAGTATCGTCTAGGATACAATTTATTTAGTGCACAATAGTAGAGTGTTACACTGGCACCCTGTTGTCTAGGCTCTAGGAGGGACAATGTTCCCAGTAATCTCAGTAGGCCTACACACCTAACAGAGGAAGGCCACACATGAACCTCACTCCAAGGCTCCAGTTTCTACTCACCCATTTCTCGCCAGCGTCCCCAACGTCAAGAAACTTCAGTCCCCCCTCTCCTAGCCTACCAGAGGACTCAAGGACAGAAAACGGGACATTATGTCAATTTCGCGAGCCGCTTCCCCATTTTCTAGTACGAGTTTTTGGCCTTATGTAAAGTATGTGAGAATGCAGCGTGCTATACAGAGAACAGGTTCGTATACACGTTGTCGTAGTCGCCTCCTTGCTGGGTTATAACACAGGCTCACGGGGAAGAGCGTCTTATCGAGGAAAACACAACAAACTTACCATAAAATCTACGAACCGGTGAATACAAATTGCAGAAATGAGAAAATGTCAATCAGTTGACAGGATAAGGGAACTGTGACTATCTTGACAAGTATCCACAAAGACACGTGGTCAAGTCTGGTACAGTCGACCAAACATTGACCACCAGTCATAAAACCACCCACTGCTTTCGAATACATTTTTTTTTTTGGCATTTGTACTTCTGACAGATATAGCACACATGCAAATTAGCTCAGTGGAGAATATAAGGATGTCAATAAAGCAGGACAAAAACTTTCATTCACTTCGTATATTACAGGGACATAATTGAGTACACTATATAGTGTGTGTGTGGGAGAGTGTCCACCCACACTGTGAGAGTTTCCCTGTGGAGGAGAGGAGTTGGGAGCACCTTCCCGGACCCCCACACACCAGGTGGCCTCGACAGCCCGCCTCGGTGCATATGTAGACCAGTTGGCTTTGCAACACTTAATGGAAATAATATCTAGGACCAGCTAAACTGTTGTGCGCGTCATCTTATAAGACACACAAATGTTATCTGTGACTGGCCGACCCGTCCTCGCAAATTCGTATAGTCAATATTGACTTATTAAATATGTGCATAGGTGACATACTTAACATAATTTTCCCTTGAAAAGCTTCATAGAAAACACCGACCTTACCTAACCTACTTAGTATGTTAAGATAAGCATCTTTTTGCTTCGTAATTACAGTTATTACCCAACCTATACCTATAATAGGTTAAGTAACAATTGTAATTACGAAGCTATGAGATGCTTATTTTAACATACTAAGTAGGTTAGGTAAGGTCGGTGTTTTCTATGAAGCTTTTCAAGGGAAACTATTATGTTAAGTATGTCACTTATGCACATATTTAATAAGTCAATATTGACTATACGATTTGCAAGGACGGGTTGCTGGCCGACCCGTCCTCACCAATATTACATCGCATTACACACACACNGATCTGATGAAATAACTATGCCCAAGATTACCATCAAAGTGCCGTCGGGGCGATGGGGAATTAGCCTCGGCTACCACCGTCTTCTGTACGGTCACTGATGGTCAAGCGGTTAAGGTACCATGTAACCCAGTTGCAATGTGCTCCTGGTGGTCTGGGTTTGAGTCACTTCTCGGGTGTGGAGTTTTTCATTCGCATATATGCTTGATCATATGGTACGAGATCCCTGTTATCCCAGACCCACGGCTTCCCCTTCCCAGAGCTCAACCTTAGTCTTACCTGCTAGCTCCCCCCTAGAACACGACCCACCAAGCAGTTAACAACCGGGTACCCAATTACTGCTGGGTGAACTGATGCAAAGGATTGGCGTCACGACAATCCTTCCTGGCCAGGATTCGAACCCGCACTAAATGGCGCGAGTGTTACCTCTGCGCTGACATGTCCTGACTGACACTACACTGCCCAGGTCACGTGTACCTGCACACCTCCCACCCAGAGCCTCGGGCTTATACAAACACCAGTACAGGTAGGCTTAGGAACACCCAGGTTCACATACACCACCACACACCTGGCTCACTCACACCACCACACACCTGGCTCACTCACACCACCACACACCTGGCTCACACCACCACACACCTGGCTCGCTCACACCACCACACACCCGGCTCACTCACACCACCACACACCTGCTCACTCACACCACCACACACCTGGCTCACTCACACCACCACACACCTGGCTCACTCACACCACCACACACCTGGATCACTCACACTACCCCACCTGCTTACATCTGGCTCACTCAGAGCAGCAACACAGCCAGACTCTGGGCCACAAATACCAGACCTCGTGAGCTGACCTTTGACCCCCAGGAGTAAGGGACCCTTTGACCCGTGTTGGAGGAGGTCCACCGCCGCTTGCGCCAGGTGGACCACTGGTGGCAGGCCGTCAGCCAACCCGTCCCTCCCCACCTTAACAGGTGAGGTACACACACAAATCACAATAGCGTGATAGATCAAATGAACAAATCCACAAGGGCCGTGACGAGGGTTCCTCTAGGACGCAGGTTCGAACTCTCGTCACGGCCCTTGTGGATTTGTTCAAGAGGTTAGGTCCTTGTAATGGTGGTCACTGTAACTTGAGGACTATGGACACCTTGTATAGCATACAACTCACACCTTTAGTAAACAATAACGGGTCTTTGAAGCTTGTGCTCCAAGCTGAGGACTATCTCGTCTGTACAAGTTTATACACTTAGTTTCAATTCAACTTTTTTAGTTTCCCTCTTTTCATGAATATTTTTCAATTTTTCTAGTAATTTTTCTATTTTTCTAATAGAAAGGGTAAGATTAATGATTCTAACACGAATATTCTCAATACAGTATTCCTTCTCAATATGTTTTTCTTCACTGAGAAGGGAAATTGAAAAATTAACTCTCCAAAGTTCATTTTCACATTTTATTATGGTCTGACACCTAGGGATGGGTTTGGCTAGGTACACCTTACATTTTCAACGACAATTTTACAGTGTTTAGCATCGGATTAACTTTGGGCGAGGTGGTAAAGAACAAGTTGATGAACAGCATAACATAGGGGGAGGGGAGTATTAATTGGGTATTAAATATATCAACATGGGCAGCTTATGTTCCTAAGGTAGGGTCATTGGATGCTGTCTCTGCATTGGCTCGGGGTCTTGAAGTGGGGTAGAACATAATTATGTGTTAACTGGTTGTTGATTGCTGGTGTGGACTTGTTAATATGCTGTTGTTGTTATAGATTCAGTTACTCGGAACAAGTTCCAAGTAGCACGGGCTATGGTGAGCCCATAACTCCTTAATATGTAGTGCCTCGGTGATGTCCAGTCACCTGCTGTCGTTATACCTGTCGACTATTTCAGTGTTGCTTGTCAAGATGTCATGACGTAATGACGAACAATGTTCTTCAGAAGAAAAAGAAGGGAAGAACAGCTGACTACCATTGTTAAGGCGCTAAGGATACGAGAAGGGAGCACAAGGGACCAGTAATATATGAACACACTCAAGATGTGTTCACCAACACTGTGAGCACAACACAGACACACCACCTCTAACCAACAGCTGTGAAAAGCTTACCAATAAGGGCAAAGATGTTCAGGTTCCCGGGGACTTCCACTCCCGCTAGGGTCAGTGTAAATAATTATCAGCAATGTTCACTCACAGTACGACTCCCAGCACAGTATACTCCTCACGGTGCTATCCCGAGCACAGTATACTCCTCACGGTACGACTCCCAGCACAGTATACTCCTCAGGGTACTATTCCGAGCACAGTATACTCCTCACGGTACTATTCCGAGCACAGTATACTCTCCCTTACGGCTCAAACTATTTGTTATTCTACTGTGCAAGTTCGTGACCTTACCCTGCAGTACCTTCCATGTACATGTCCGGTGACACCTCCCTCGTCTCATTCCTGAGACTATATTTTGAGAGCTCTGAGACGGTCCCAATAATTTAGGTGCTGAGAGAGAACTCTGTCAGTATCAAAGGCCAGAGACTTCAACACTCCTCCTGTACACATAAGGGGATATATCTTGGCGACACAGTGTTCAATATATAACTTGATAACAGTGTTCAATATATAACTTGACAACAGTGTTCAATATATAACTTGATAACAGTGTTCAATATATAACTTGATAACACCTTCCACTAAGCTGTGACTCATGCAGACATATGAATCTCATACCTCAGGCAGCGAGAAGACGCGACCAACAGCCTCGTTGACCAGGGGCCAGATTTACGAAAGCACTTGCGCAAGCACTTACGAACGTGTACATCTTTCCTCAATCTTTGACGGCTTTGATTGCATTTATTAAACAGTTTACAAGCATGAAAACTTCCCATTCAACTGTTGTTATTGCTATAAACATCCTCCTGGTGCTTCGGGGCTCATTAACTGTTTAATAAGTGGAAACAAAGCCGCCAAAGTTTGAGAAAAAATGTACAGGTTCGTAAGTGTTTGCGTAAGTGCTTTCGTAAATCTAACCCCAGACCACCAACCCGGGCCCAGATTCACGAAGCAGTTACGCAAGTACTTACGAACGTGTACATCTTTCCTCAATTCTTGGCGGTTTTTGGTAACATTTATTAAACCGTTCACAAGCATGAAAACTTGCCAATCAACTGTTGTTATTGTTATAAACAGCCTCTTGGTGATTCGGAGCTCATTAACTGTTTAATAAATGTAAACAAAGCCGCCAAAGATTGAGAAAAGATGTACATGTTCGTAAGTACTTGCGTAACTGTTTCCTGAATCTGGCCCCAGGAGGCCTGGTCGGAGACCGCGCCGCGGAGACGTTGATCCACGTAATTATCAAAACGTAAGTGCCGAGCACTACTTAAGGCGGGATACCACAAGTTATTTCAACAGGTACCAGAGAATTATGCCAGTGTTACGGGTTAAATCCAGGGGCACCTCAGTTGTTGACGTCCCTGGTGCTCCAAGGGGCAGCCTGTCCCTAGGAGCACCAGCAGCGGGGCGTACTGAGCCAGCAGGAGCCCCATGCCGACACTCACTCCAGGAAATACGCCGAAAAGGTCAAGTGAGACCAATATATTTCCTGCACAGTCTCTCGCGGGATGGAGGCCACACGCCACGCTCCCCCCGACACCACTGCTCTACACCACAGGTGACCACCTGTGGTGTACCTCCACCCCACACACAGGTGGCCACCTGTGGTGTACCTCCACCCCACACACAGGTGACCTACCAAACACCCAACACCTCACATGTCAGAGTCAGGTACCTACATAGAATATAGCTGAACACAAGGCAACACAAACCTGTACACAATACAAACATGCAACACAAACCTGTACACAATACAAACATGCAACACAAACCTGTACACAATACAAACATGCAACACAAGTGAAAGGTAAGAGAGGAAGGAAATATCTCATGAATGAAAGGAAGTTGTGAAAGTGTGGAGGTGGTGGCGGGAGTGAGCCACCACTGACAGCTGACCACACAACACGGAAATGCTGCAAACCCGTCCTCACATCCAGGCTGGTTAAAGCAGCTGCCGTCCTCCTCAGACCAATCATTCATCAATTTTAACATACTGTGTATTAAAAATTGCTTTGTTCTTATATATAAACTAATATTATTATACATACAAATTCTATGTATAGCTAAGCGCTAAGCATTGGTTCAGTTAGGTTAGGTGTTTAAGGTCTGTTGGCGATCATTGTATTTGTACAACCCGTCCTCGACTCAAGTCCATTCCATCCAGCGGTCGACCCCACAGACGCATTCATTTAAATTTCAGGACGGGCTGAAGCATTTACAGCGTTGTGGTGAGAACAAAAGTCATCAGTGAAGCACTTGTTCCAGAAGTGTTCAAACGGCATCAGTTGTGAGTCGTGTGTAAACAGTTTTTCATTCATAAACAGAGGGTTTGGGGGGTGAATTAAGGAGCTTGTATCTTTGTATGCGAGGACGGGCTGAATGGCAAGCCTGTCCTCATACAGCTCCTCCTCCAAACAAAGACCCAAAAGTGATTCCATGCATCCGACAAACCCCTGTTAAACTGGGGGTTTCGAAACGTAATGAACGTTTTTTTATTTTTTTTCAAAAAACGTAATGAAAAAAACATTACGTTTTTTAATGTCGGTAAAACCGACATAAAAAACGGTTTACACACGACTCGCAACTGATTACACTCAAGATTCCGGAACAAGTGCTTCACTGACGAATTTTGTTTGAGCCACAACGCTGTAAATGCTTCACCCACGTATTACAAATACAAATAATCGCCAACAGAACCTAAACACCTGACCTAACCTATGCCTATAATATATATATATATAATATAACACAATATGCTAATATATTATAATATTAATTTATATTTGAGAAAATTTCTGTTTTGAATGAACAGCATGTTAAAATTTATGAATGCGTCTGTGGGGTCGACCGCTGGATGGAATGGACTTGGTCTGAGGACGGGCTGGTGTGTACATAGTACAAACATATAAGTAAAAGGCATATAGTAGATATCTGCTACCAGACAGTAGAATTTAGTACTATTCACTTTACAGAGTTCGAAAAAAATAAAGCTAAAAAACTAACTTAAATATCCCTAGGCCTAGTATAGCACATATATGTACTATACTAGGCCTCAGGTAGCGTGTATTAGGCCTAGGAAGGTTAGGTTAAGTTTATGTTGTTTTTATAACATAAAGACAAAACCTTTTCCAGTTTGTC
>WNGS01003141.1:66210-75958 GCA_020271785.1 Procambarus virginalis | reverse complement strand
TCCAAGGCTCGCTCTAGACCAGAAAGTAATGTATTTTCTTTGTGTAACTAAAAGTATGTGTTTGTTGGTCTCTGGTGAGTCTGTTGGTCTCGGGTGAGTTTGGAGGAAGCTGGTGTGGGTGATACCTGAGTTAGGAGTACCTGTTTTGACCTGCTAGTCAGACGTATTTGTGGGAATGTTGTCCAATGTGTATGGGGTTCATGGGATTTTGTCCAGTAAGTATAATGTTGATGTGGATTTTGTCCAATGTACATGGTGGTGATGGGGGATTTTGGCCGGTATGTATCATATTGATGGGGATTTTGCCCCAGTTATGTATGGTGCTGATGGAGGATTTTTTCCAATGTACGTGGTGTTGGTGTGGAGTTTGCCCAGTGTGTAAGGTGTTAGAGGGGAGTTTCTCCTCCACATATGGTGTTAGTGGATATTTCTCTCAATGTTGGTGATTGTGGTGGGGGCGGTGGGGATAGTGTTGGAGATAGTGATGGTGGATTTAGATGAGGTGACAAGTAATGGTTTGGCATGGTAGTGGAGGGATGGTAGTGGTGAGTGTAGGACTAGTGGTATTGGTGGTGATGGTAACAGTGATACTACTGAACTGAATGGTACTAGGAATGGTGAACCCGTTCTCGCATTTGCTTACAGTCAATATTGGCTTATTTAATAAGTGCATATGTGACATACTATTTGGTTGTGATTATTTTAGTTTACCTTGAAAAGCTTCATAGAACACCGACCTCACCTAACCTTCTTAGTATATTAAGATAAGCATCTTATTGCTTCTTATTTACAATTATTACTTAACCTATCAACATATAGGTTAAGTAATAATTGTAATTAAGAAGCAATAAGATGCTTATCTTAACATACTAAGAAGGTTAGGTGAGGTCGTGTTTTCTATGAAGCTTTTCAAGGTAAACTAAATATTCACAATCAATTAGTATGTCACATATGCACTTATTAATAAGCCAATATTGACTATTAGTACGTGCGAGAACGGATGCAACGGTGACACCGGTGGTAGTGGCAACAATGTGGTGACTACAGTGGCAACCTTACCTGACCTGACCTTATCTGACCTGACCTGACCTGACCTGACCTGACCTGACCTGACATGACCTGACGTGTTCTGACCTTGCTCAAAATCACAAAACCGACTTTGACTGTATTCTTGTCTCTCTTGATCAACTACTACAAAATTCATCAGCTTGGCTTGACCAGTTAGAGGGTGGAGAGTAATTACTGAACCCCCCCCCCCCAGACCAATTAGGGTTCTTCCTGGGAGGGATTCGGCTAACAGGCCATTAGAGTGTCGTAACAACCGCTCGGGGAATAGTTGTTTATTGCCTGTAGTGTTGCCTTTATATATCTTTGTTAACACTTTCTTCGACGAGTTAACTATTTTACAATATAATTATTATGCTTTAATGTTGAATTTTGTATTTTTTTTTATATAAATGTACATTATTTTTTGTTTTAATGTTTGCTTTATTTAATGTGTTAACTTCAAAAGTTGCTCCTCCCAGGACCATTCCTGCACCCATTATTTCCCCATACACCCTCTCAAGTGCCCATAATTCACCCCTACACCCTCTCAAGTGCCCATAACTCACCCCTATCCCCTTTCTAGTATCCATAATCCCATAATTCACACCAACACACCCTCCAGTACTCCTAATTGATACTTGCTCCCTCAAGTACCCATAATCCAGCCCCACAAACATCTGAAGTACCCATAATTTACCTCTACATCCGCTCTTGCACCCACAATTCACCTCTGCAATCCTTCAGTACACATGACTCCGCCCTACACCCGTCCGTACCCATAAGTCACTGCTACACCTCATCCATTAGCTATAACCAACCCCTACACTCCTTCATTTACCAACAAACTTCTTCAGTATATCCCTACACTCCCCTCTTGTACCTATAACCCAAACCTATGGTGTGTTATGGGGACAATACCCCCCACCAATTCCCATAACCAAGACCCCCTCGTGTATCTCATTTTTTTTTTTAATTTTGCCCCCAAGAGCGAGTTTATTGGGCAGCGCCACTCATCCTGTGAGTGGACACACCACCACACTGACAGTATTGGGCAGCGCCACTCATCCTGTGAGTGGACACACCACCATAGTGACAGTATTGGGCAGCGCCATTCATCCTGTGAGTGGACACACCACCATAGTGACAGTATTGGGCAGCGCCACTCATCCTGTGAGTGGACACACCGCCATAGTGACAGTATTGGGCAGCGCCACTCATCCTGTAAGTGAACACACCACCATAGTGACAGTATTGGGCAGCGCCACTCATCCTGTGAGTGAACACACCGCCATAGTGACAGTATTGGGCAGCGCCACTCATCCTGTGAGTGGACACACCGCCATAGTGACAGTATTGGGCAGCGCCACTCATCCTGTGAGTGGACACACCGCCATAGTGACAGTATTGGGCAGCGCCACTCATCCTGTGAGTGGACACACCGCCATAGTGACAGTATTGGGCAGCGCCACTCATCCTGTGAGTGAACACACCGCCATAGTGACAGTATTGGGCAGCGCCACTCATCCTGTGAGTGGACACACCGCCATAGTGACAGTATTGGGCAGCGCCACTCATCCTGTGAGTGGACACACCGCCATAGTGACAGTATTGGGCAGCGCCACTCATCCTGTGAGTGGACACACCGCCATAGTGACAGTATTGGGCAGCGCCACTCATCCTGTGAGTGGACACACCGCCATAGTGACAGTATTGGGCAGCGCCACTCATCCTGTGAGTGGACACACCGCCATAGTGACAGTATTGGGCAGCGCCACTCATCCTGTGAGTGAACACACCGCCATAGTGACAGTATTGGGCAGCGCCACTCATCCTGTGAGTGGACACACCGCCATAGTGACAGTATTGGGCAGCGCCACTCATCCTGTGAGTGGACACACCGCCATAGTGACAGTATTGGGCAGCGACACTCATCCTGTGAGTGGACACACCGCCATAGTGACAGTATTGGGCAGCGCCACTCATCCTGTGAGTGGACACACCGCCATAGTGACAGTATTGGGCAGCGCCACTCATCCTGTGAGTGAACACACCGCCATAGTGACAGTATTGGGCAGCGCCACTCATCCTGTGAGTGAACACACCACCATAGTGACAGTATTGGGCAGCGCCACTCATCCTGTGAGTGGACACACCGCCATAGTGACAGTATTGGGCAGCGCCACTCATCCTGTGAGTGGACACACCGCCATAGTGACAGTATTGGGCAGCGCCACTCATCCTGTAAGTGAACACACCACCATAGTGACAGTATTGGGCAGCGCCACTCATCCTGTGAGTGGACACACCGCCATAGTGACAGTATTGGGCAGCGTCACTCATCCTGTGAGTGGACACACCGCCATAGTGACAGTATTGGGCAGCGTCACTCATCCTGTGAGTGGACACACCGCCATAGTGACAGTATTGGGCAGCGCCACTCATCCTGTGAGTGGACACACCGCCATAGTGACAGTATTGGGCAGCACCACCATCCTGTGAGTGGACACACCGCCATAGTGACAGTATTGGGCAGCGCCACTCATCCTGTGAGTGGACACACCACCATAGTGACAGTATTGGGCAGCGTCACTCATCCTGTAAGTGAACACACCGCCATAGTGACAGTATTGGGCACCGCCACTCATCCTGTGAGTGGACACACCGCCATAGTGACAGTATTGGGCAGCGCCACTCATCCTGTGAGTGGACACACCGCCATAGTAACAGTATTGGGCAGCGCCATTCATCCTGTGAGTGGACACACCGCCATACTGACAGTATTGGGCAGTGCCACTCATCCTGTGAGTGGACACACCGCCATAGTGACAGTATTGTGCAGCGCCACTCATCCTGTGAGTGGACACACCGCCATAGTGACAGTATTGTGCAGCGTCACTCATCCTGTGAGTGGACACACCGCCATAGTGACAGTATTGGGCAGTGCCACTCATCCTGTGAGTGGACACACCGCCATAGTGACAGTATTGGGCAGCGCCACTCATCCTGTGAGTGAACACACCGCCAAAGTGACAGTATTGGGCAGCATCACTCATCCTGTGAGTGGACACACCGCCATAGTGACAGTATTGGCAGCGCCATTCATCCTGTGAGTGGACACACCGCCATAGTGGCAGTATTGGGCAGCGCCACTCATCCTGTGAGTGGACACACCGCCATAGTGACATTAAGGCCCCTTAATAAGGCCCTTCCTACCCCCCAGCACAAACCCTTCCTTGCCCCTGCACAATGCCCATCATGAAACCCAAATCCTTCCCCTCCCCTTACCCCATGTAGCCCCTGTTTTCCCAGCCCATGGTCTTCTCCCTGCCCCATGCAGGCCTGAGCAAGACCAAGGCCCTCTATCCCCCACTCCATCTCCCTCCAACCCCCTGTCAACTACACCGCAAGAGGGCGTGCCCTTTCCCCAAGCAATCCCTGCTCCCTCACCCCCAGGACTTCTTCCTGCCCCAAGCAGGCCTGAGGAAGACCTGAGCCCTACATTCCCTACTCCACCTCCCCTTGAACCCCTGGAATCTACCTCACAGGAGGAGGAGCCTACCGAAGTAGCAATGACCATAGAACAACTTCCTACACTTGTGGGGAGTGAGGGTGAAACTGGATATAAGAAAGTGAGCTTCAAGGTAATGTACTCAAACATTGATGGGACTACCAATAAAGCAAGTGAACTGGCTGAAAGGGTGCAAGAAGAAAACCCTGATGTAATCGGACTAACGGAAACAAAATTGTCAGGAGTCATAACAGATGCTGTGTTTCCAAAGGACTACTATATAGTAAGGAAAGAGAGGGAAGGGAGAGGAGGTGGAGGAGTGGCCCTGCTGATAAGGAAGGACTGGAGTTTTGATGAGATGGAAATTCCGGGCTGTGACGGATTTAGAGATTACATAACAGGAACTATAACAATGGGTGGACCTAAGATAATAGTGGCAGTCATTTACAACCCTCCCCTAAATGACAGAAGACCTAGACAGGAGTTTGATAGGAACAACATGGCAACCATTAGTATAATAGAGAGAGCAGCTTCAGTCGCCTGCAGAAATGGCTTCAGACTCTTAATCACGGGCGATTTCAACCATGGAAAGATAGACTGGGAGAATGGGGACCCACATGGTGGTGCAGATACGTGGAGAGCTAAACTCTTGGAAGTGGCAACAAGGAATTTTCTGAGCCAGCATGTCAAGGAACCCACAAGAGTGAAAGGCAATGATGAACCAGCTAGACTCGACTTGATATTCACCCTGAATGAGTCAGAAATAAGGGAAGTCAAAGTTGAAGCCCCCATAGGAATGAGTGACCACTGGGTACTGACCTTTGAGTACTTGGTGGAGGTAGGGATAACCTATCCAAGGATGGGAGTGGAGGGAAAAAGACTGAATTACCAAGAGGAAAATATGACGAGATGCAGAGCTTCCTCAGGGGAATACCATGGGAAACAGAACTTAGAGACAAGAATGTGCAGGTCATGATGGATTTTGTCACCCAGAAGTGCCAGGAAGCTGCAGACAGGTTTATCCCTGTCCAAAAGGAGAAAAACGAAAAACAACAGAAAAACCCATGGTTCAACCAGGAATGCAAGGTAGCGAAGCAACTGAGTAAAAGAACATGGAGAAACTACAGAAATAACAGAACACCAGAGAGCAGAGAGAGATACCAGAGGGCCAGAAATGAGTACCTCAGAGTGAGGAGGGAAGCAGAGAGACAGTTTGAAAATGACATCGCGAGTAAAGCCAAGACCCAACCAAAGCTGCTCCACAGCCACATCAGGAGGAAAACAGCAGTGAAGGAACAAGTGGTGAAGCTGCGAAAAGCGGAGAAACAGATACACNTTCGCCCGATCCCGGTGGCTTCAGCAAGACAATATACGTTAATATAAGACACCGTCGCTCTACGCGGACAGCTGGCACTAATTCTCCCATAATTAGGCAAATTAACAAATTGCTCGCTCCCATTAAGTGACTGAGAATTTCCCTGAATACTCAAAGGGTCCCTTTAAATCCTCAACACAGTTCCTAGGACAGTAATATCGTATACCTGATAACACTGCACAAACCTGCACATAATGATACCGTCAGCATGCCCCCCATGCTAATGACATCATTAGGCAATCAGTCAGCGATCACATCTACTGACTCACCACACAACCTCATACATGCAACATGCAAATGTAACATATGGAAATGGCCTCCATAACAATGTAATTAATCAACAGGTGATATATACAGACCTCAGGATATTCACTAATAACCCTGCCCCACGGGCCTGCTTAATTAACTCTAACCTGGCCTAATTACATAATGAGGTACCATGGCACTAACCAAGGCTGGACGATTATACAGAATCGCCAGACTGGATCATTTATATGATGATTTCTCTACACTGACTGGTCCCAAACTCCAGTCAGTCTACACACAACAATATATCTACAGATATATAATTATAACACTACGTGATTTACAGTGACAATTTCCCTCTCCAGGTACTGCCCCACAGTCACCTGGGCGTGCCACAGACGGGCGTCTCAGCTACCTCCCTAGCCTGGCCGGGCTAGGGGCTCACACAACTTTTCTACTATGATTTCCACTAATCTGAGACACTGATAAAGTACTCACGTTTCCTTCCACACATTTCCTCATTTCCCAGGTCCTTACCACCTGGCTGTCAACACTTAGCTTGCTCCTCGTGCGTCGACAAGATGTGGCCTTAGGCTGTCCTGGGAATGTGGCCAAGGGGGTGGCCAAAGGTGGTGGCCAACATGTGGCCACTGCGTGGCCTTCAGGAGGGTGGCCACGGGTGGCGCGTGACGTCACAGCACCCCACCCCACCCCACCCGAGCAGCTCGCGCGCGGTGTAAGGTGGGTGGCCTGGGCCTGGCCCGGGCCGGGCCGCGCCGGGCCGCATGGGTGGGTGACTGGGCGGCCGGCGGGTGCCCGTGGGCGGTGGGCGGCCGCGGGCGGCCAGAGGGCGGCCTGGGTGGCCGCGTGCCATACACACTTGGATGGGGAATCACTAACAACCCCATCATACCAGAGCATGACTCGCTCTTACACTGGGGTTACAGGAGTGACACTGGCTGGCGTCACCTCCCCATGGACGACGTCGGGCGCAATTCAAAGTCCAAGTCCCAGTTTCTCGCAATTTTGGGCTTCGTCACACCCAGGGTGGCTGGAGTGCCATGCAATGTGAGTAAACAGAACGACAGGAGCGATAACGGTGGTGGGGTGGCAGGCCCGCCACCCCGCACCTAGACACTTCACACCCTGGCTGCCCAATTCAAACTAAACTCTCTTGGCGGCTAGAGAGGCTCACATGCCCATATTTCTCCCCCTACCTTGTCTTGACCAATCAGCAGGAAGCCGGCACGGTCCCTCGTGCCGCTTCCAATAACAGGTCTACGCGCCAAAACTCGGCCTAGGAGCAGGGGTGCCTAGACCAATCACACGGGCCCCTCGCCTGTGGCGTGGCGTGACGTCACAAGGAGGGTGAGGCCTAACACAACGTCTCAACGTCTCCCTTGGTGGGGGGGAGGCAGCGTTCGCCCCACTGTCCCCCCTCCACCTCTAACGGTTTTTGTTATACTACCCTCTCTGTTTCACAGAACAGGAAAATTTTGCTGTAATTCTCTCTACAGAGCAATCACAGACCTCTAACTAGTTTTAACTGACAGCATTTAACATAAGCTTTCATATGACACCCAACAAGTATATGTAAATTTGAAAGCTTCAGTTTCTAGAGTCCCTAGAGCGACTAGCCTATTCTAGAAACTAGGAAACTAGCTGAGGAGATTCTACATCTCCTCACATACCCAAGATTGTAACCATGTAATATATCAATTATGCAATGTATGTATATGATGTAACTATACAACCTGAGCTTATAAAAGCACCTTAATCACCTTCAGTGATTAAGTGCTTAATTGCACACTAGTTTCTTTATCAGCTATCTCACCCTGTCAGAGTAAAAGAGACAAATGTATGTGAATGCATGTTTGTGTGTATATATATGTATGTATATGTGTGTGTATGTATATGTATGGGTATACAGTATTTATAAAAGCTGATCAGAATTACTTTTCACCTTTGTAAATGCACATTTGTGACACTATGTAAAAGACACATCGAACACTTTATGTAGGTCATACGTAAATCTGTGTATCTATGTATTTACGTATGTAGGTTAGCTTAGCATTCTAAAAGCACCGAATCACCTCCTGTGGTTGAGTGTTCAATAAACCACTGAACTATATGTTTAACACATCTCTAACCCTGTCCATGGAGGACAGAAGAAAAAGTATATATGCTGGTTAGCATTGTAAATATGTGGCCACGTCTATGGTAGAAAATAATAATAATAAAAAAACTATGTACCTGACATATATGTACCCATATGTTATCATTGACAGTATACACCATTCTCTTGGCTCCCCACACAGCCCACCTAACATATTCAGCCCCGGGCAAAGACAACGTAGATATTTGTCAGCTCTTTTCTTAATAGGTTGCATTCGTAACGTTGCTATGATAGTGTAAACACGCGACGTATTAGATGAGAGGCTGTGTTGCACAGTGAGGACGTGTGCAGTGCCCGCGGACAGTGACGGAGTAAACCCACTACTGATATTGGCTTCCAATACCTATTGTCGTCCAGTACGGGTGGGGGGAGGGGGGGATTCTACCACAAATGTGGCCATGTATTCCCAGTGGTGACCAGCATGTACACTTTTGTCTGTCGTCCGCGGACAGTCAGAGACTAGTCTAAACCATATAGTGCAGTCGCTTATTGAGAATTAAACAGCAGAATGTTAATGTTATGGTTGGTGGCGGTTATGGTGCTGGTGATGATGGTAAGGGAAGTGCTGGTTTTGGTGGTAGTATTGGAGATGTTAATGGTAGTGGTGATGATAGTACTGATAATGACAGTCCTGATCACGGCTGAGGTGTGTTTTCTACACAGTACGGTGGCTCCACCTACTCTAAGATCAGCTGTAGCAAGGCTATAAGTCCGTCTCTGGTTCAACAACCAGAGTTACAAACTTGTAACTGTACAATGTTAGTGTATCAAGCATGATAGAATAAGTTGTCACCAAACAAACACGGCCCAAAGCCGAGCATGGAGGGAAAAACTCTTGAAACCAGTCACAAGTAAATTGAAGTATAGTGTTTACATAATGGACATTTCTTACTAATTTGGCATAGTTTGGGGAAGCTACAGTTGTTAGATAGTAACAGAATACTTGTGTTCGTTATTATGTAGTTGAGTCCAAAGTCACATTCCCCGGTGACATGTGACCTGGACCGTCCAGATCATAGACGACAGTGAACCTCTCAACTGTGCGTGGTGACCTCCGTCATTGTGCAGTGAAGCCTTAATGAAAACACAGTGATGTCACTCAATGTTCAAATTCAGTATCACGTGTCCACAAATCAAGTGCAAGTGATTTAGCTTTTTGGCGGGGCTGCTGTAGACAGCAGTGCTGGCCTTGGTGATCCTGTTGTTGACTTCTGCGTCTATGTTCACTGTGGGGGAAATACCAGGATATTATTCATGAGGAGATTTACTTAGGACTTGAAATATTAGTACTGTATATACTTAAATATTATTCTACATTAGACATACAAAACAAAATGACCAGTCCTTAGCTAGGGTTGTAAATCCTACTCCTCTTTTTCTAGGAAGGACAGTGGTA
>WNGS01003141.1:38710-61210 GCA_020271785.1 Procambarus virginalis | reverse complement strand
AACATGTTCTTCTCCTCTGACCTTGTAGATCCATGAGAGTTCATGCACAAAGTCAAGTAGACACTACGTTACTTTGTGATCTATGATCTATGATAGATCATATTAGTCTTTGTGAATACGATCTATGGGCCCAATGGCGGATGTCACCATAGTGGCATTGTCATGTAGGATTTAGTTGATGTATTATACAAGAAAATAAATCTGGTGTGATTCTGATGTAGGATATAGTAGAGATATGATATAGAAATAATACATTTCTTAGATGATAATATTGATATAATAGGCGGAATGCCCCACACTCACCACTCTTGTGAGTGTGATGCCAAGATAGAAGAAGTTGTCACCTGCCTGCAGGTTCTGTCCCCTGACAGTGATGTGCAGCGCCGGGTAGGGGTGTTCTGGGCTGCGGGATAGTACATGACCTCAGTCGTTTTCGTGCTGATGATGATACTGAAGTTGTCGTAGGTTTGTGTCATGACACGAGTCGACATAGCCTAGGCTACCTCCAGGTGAGTTGTTCCTGGTGAGTTGTTCCTGGGCGTTTCCTCCATAAGTGAGGGTAAATTCGTATTCGGGATAGGATAAATGGGTAGATAAATGTGATAAATAATGTAAAGCAAATAAATATGAGAGATCAAGAGTAAATAGAAAATATCGTGTGGAGGAAGAATCGAAAAATGATCTGCTTCCTCCTGTTGATGTGAAAATTTCCAGGAAGACTAGTGGGCAGGAAGTTCGAAATGAAATGGATAGAGAGTCTGGACCAGCTTAGGAGACGGTGACGTCACGCCGACGGAATGCCCATGGCCACAATAACCGTCACTTCACTTCCAGAGATTCGATAGCGGCCGGACACCTGAAGCGGTTGAGACGACGAGGAAAGCAGTGTATTAGCAGCTGTTCTCGCTAAATATCTGGATTCGGTGGGATGATGAAGAAAGATGTGCTGAGGGTGTGTCACATCGCAGCGACAGGCAGATTGACCCACTGAGACAGTCGCACATCATCAAAAGGACGACGTTCATCGTTTGTCGCACCTTGATAGGAGAAACAGGAACTGGTGAATATTAAAAATCTCTGTAAATGAGGCCACATCAAGGAACACACAAGAGAGAGAATGAAGACATCCAGGAGCCAGATTGAAGCGGCTCAGCCACCGACAAGTGCGTGAGAATACCTCCGAACAGTAAACAGGGACTTGGGATACACACTGTGGAGGTACGCCTACATGGACCGAAAGGTAAGGGGCCGGTTGTGGAAAGACAAACTTTTGTGTACACTTCAGCAGGGAGTGCATCTGATCCTGGCACTTGTCCACAGTAAAGCTGCTTGATGCCTATCTGACTCCTTCTGTGGGAGGTTATCAAGGTTGATCTCCACTTGTAGTAGGCGAGCAATGGCCTCATCGTTGATTGAGGCAGGGCAGTTAAGGACCTGATGAAAGGCATCTTTCTTCCTTTGTGATGGTGGTCATTCTGGTGTGCACGGAACAGATAACCTTTTTTTTGACAGCAATACCTGTATCTCCTCATCGTCTGCGTCGAACCAGTCTTGGTTTTTGCGGGTTGCTGCTCCGAGGTGCTCCAGGGCTTTAAACACATAGTGTCATGGCTTCATGTAACAAGTTATTAAACCCAAAGAATATTTAACTTTTCCTGTCCTGGATATAATGTGTTCCTTTACACCCTTGTTACTCCATGATGGGAAGTTGAAATTTTGTGAGAAAACCAGTCGTAGCCGTGAGGAGGATTCGAACCTATGCATTGGGTACTCCAAGGCTCGCTCTAGACCAGAAAGTAATGTGTTTTCTTTGTGTAACTAAAAGTATGTGTTTGTTGGTCTCTGGTGAGTTTGTTGGTCTCGGGTGAGTTCGGAGGAAGCTGGTGTGGGTGATACCTGAGTTAGGAGTACCTGTTTTGACCTGCTAGTCAGACGTATTTGTAGGAATGTTGTCCAATGTGTATGGGGTTCATGGGGATTTTGTCCAGTAAGTATAATGTTGATGTGGATTTTTGTCCAATGTACATGGTGGTGATGGGGGACTTTGGCCTGTATGTATCGTATTGATGGAGATTTTGCCCTGGTTATGTAAGGTGCTGATGGAGGATTTTTTCCAATGTACGTGGTGTTGGTGTGGAGTTTGCCCAGTGTGTAAGGTGTTAGAGGGGAGTTTCTCCTCCACATATGGTGTTAGTGGATATTTCTCTCAATGTTGGTGATTGTGGTGGGGGCGGTGGGGATAGTGTTGGAGATAGTGATGGTGGATTTAGATGAGTTGACAGTAATGGTTGGGATGTTAGTGGAGGTGATGGTAGTGGTGAGTGTAGGTCTAGTGGCAGTGGTGGTGATGGTAACAGTGATACTACTGAGCTGAATGGTACTAGGAATGGTGAACCCGTTCTCGCATTTGCTTACAGTCAATATTGGCTTATTTAATAAGTGCATATGTGACATACTAATTTATTGTGAATATTTTAGTTTACCTTGAAAAGCTTCATAGAAACGCCGACCTCACCTAACCTTCTTAGTATGTTAAGATAAGCATGTTATTGCTTCTTATTTACAATTATTACTTAACCTATCAACAGTATAGGTTAAGTAATAATTGTAATTAAGAAGCAATAAGATGCTTATCTTAACATACTAAGAAGGTTAGGTGAGGTCGGTGTTTTCTATGAAGCTTTTCAAGGTAAACTAAAATATTCACAATCAATTAGTATGTCACATATGCACTTATTAAATAAGCCAATATTGACTATAAGTACGTGCGAGAATTGGATGCAACGGTGACACCAGTGGTAGTGGCAACAATGGTGGTGACTACAGTGGCAACCTTACCTGACCTGACCTGACCTGACATGTTCAAAAATCACAAACCGACTTTGACTGTATTCTTGTCTCTCTTGATCAACTACTACAAAATTCATCAGCTTGGCTTGACCAGTTAGAGGGTGGAGAGTAATTACTGAACCCCCCCCCCAGACCAATTAGGGTTCTTCCTGGAGGGATTCGGCTAACAGGCCATTAGAGTGTCGTAACAACCGCTCGGGAATAGTTGCTTATTGCCTGTTAGTGTTGCCTTTATATATCTTTGTTAACACTTTCTTCGACGAGTTTAACTATTTTACAATATATTTATTATGCTTTAATGTTGAATTTTGTATTTTTTTTATAAATGTACATTATTTTTTGTTTTAATGTTTGCTTTATTTAATGTGTTAACTTCAAAAGTTGCTCCTCCCAGGACCATTCCTGCACCCATTATTTCCCCATACACCCTCTCAAGTGCCCATAATTCACCCCTACACCCTCTCAAGTGCCCATAACTCACCCCTATCCCCTTTCTAGTATCCATAATCCCATAATTCACACCAACACACCCTCCAGTACTCCTAATTGATACTTGCTCCCTCAAGTACCCATAATCCAGCCCCACAACATCTGAAGAACCCATAATTTACCTCTACTTCCGCTCTTGCACCCACAATTCACCTCTGCAATCCTTCAGTACACATGACTCCGCCCTACACCCGTCTGTACCCATAAGACACTGCTACACCTCATCCATTAGCTATAACCAACCCCTACACTCCTTCATTTACCAACAAACTTCTTCAGTATATCCCTACACTCCTCTCTTGTACCTATAACCCAAACCTATGGTGTGTTATGGGGACAATACACCCCCAACAATTCCCATAACCAAGACCCCCTCGTGTATCTCAGTTTTTTTTTTTAATTTTGCCCCCCAGAGGCGAGTTTATTGGGCAGCGCCACTCATCCTGTGAGTGGACACACCGCCATAGTGACAGTATTGTGCAGTGCCACTCATCCTGTGAATGGACATACCGCCATAGTGACAGTATTGTGCAGCGTCACTCATCCTGTGAGTGGACATACCGCCATAGTGACAGTATTGGGCAGCGTCACTCATCCTGTGAGTGGACACACCGCCATAGTGACAGTATTGGGCAGCGCCACCCATCCTGTGAGTGGACACGCCGTCATAGTGACAGTATTGGGCAGCGCCACTCATCTTGTGACTGGACATACCGCCATAGTGACAGTATTGGGCAGCGCCACCCATCCTGTGAGTGGACACACCGCCATAGTAACAGTATTGGGCAGCGTCACTCATCCTGTGAGTGAATACACCGCCATAGTGACAGTATTGGACAGCGCCACTCATCCTGTGAGTGGACACACCGCCATAGTCACAGTATTGAGCAGCTCCACTCATCCTGTGAGTGGACACACCGCCATAGTGACAGTATTGTGCAGCGCCACTCATCCTGTGAATGGACACACCGCCATAGTGACAGTATTGGGCAGCGCCACTCATCCTGTGAGTGGACACACCGCCATAGTGACAGTATTGGGCAGCGCCACTCATCCTGCGAGTGGACACACCGCCATAGTGACAGTATTGTGCAGCGTCACTCATCCTGTGAGTGGACACACCACCATAGTGACAGTATTGGGCAGCGCCACTCATCTTGTGAGTGAACACACCGCCATAGTGACAGTATTGGGCAGCGCCACTCATCCTGTGAATGGACACACTGCCATAGTGACAGTATTGGGCAGCACCACTCATCTTGTGACTGGACATACCGCCATAGTGACAGTATTGGGCAGCGCCACCCATCCTGTGAGTGGACACGCCGTCATAGTGACAGTATTGGGCAGCGCCACTCATCTTGTGACTGGACATACCGCCATAGTGACAGTATTGGGCAGCGCCACCCATCCTGTGAGTGGACACACCGCCATAGTAACAGTATTGGGCAGCGTCACTCATCCTGTGAGTGGACACACCGCCATAGTGACAGTATTGGGCAGCGCCACCCATCCTGTGAGTGGACACACTGTCATAGTGACACTATTGGGCAGCGCCACTCATCCTGTGAGTGGACATACCGCCATAGTGACAGTATTAGGGAGCGCCACTCATTCTGTGAGTGGACACACTGCCATAGTGGCAGTATTAGGGAGCGCCACTCATCTTGTGAGTGGACATACCGCCATAGCAGCATGTACAACACTCCCAAATAGGAAGAAAACCCGCTGGGTTGTTACTCCTGATACTTGTACCCAGACACAGCTGGGACTTGCTTAACTGTCTCAAGTGAACAACTTTCTACTAGGTTCTCCAAAACATTCCTCGATATAGTTCGACCTAGACCAACATCCTCTTACATCTTTGTGTCACGTCAGCAAGAAGATATCATCACTCAACTGGTTGAAGGTAAGATTGGTAATATTGTTTTCACCAGAGAAGACATCATCAATCGACCTAAAAATATAAGGAATATCTTGTTACCGGTTTTCCCAAAGAGTATCCTCTTGATAGAGCTTATTACCTTGAAGGAGTCTACAAGGCAAGACGAATGCATAAGGATGGTCAACCTCTCAACAGGATGATCATTGTTTGGAATGGCAGTGACCCTCCCCCTGAACATTACACCTTCTTTGGACATTTCATCCCATCAAGTCCTATAAAACCTTGGGTATCCCCCCCTGTTGTTTATTATAAGTGCCACGGTACTCATCATATCTCTAGGTACTGCCGACGTGACCCCGTGTGTGGGTTCTGTGCTGAACAGCACAATACAAGGGAGTGTCCTCACAGGGACCCCCCTACCCTTGAGGAGGGGAGGAAGCCTCTCCTCCGGTCCGGAAGTGTTCCAGGTGTTTGTTTCAAGGTGTAAATGTTTGGCATCGTGACTGCCCTCGACGCCCCGCCCTCTCTAGCGTGAGCAGGACGCCAGTGGCGTCTGGTCCAGCTGCAGGAGGCACCCAGCAGGCAGCTCTTGATGTCACCTCTAGAAAGCAGTTTCCAACCCTCGACGGACTACAGCAAACAAGCAAAGATACAAAAGAAATTGACTGGTTAAAAAAGAAAATTACTGAATTGGAAATTAAAATACAAACATTAGAGACGAATCTGCCCGGTGATAGTGGTGTAGTGAATCATGCTAGCGATAGTGATCAAGTAAACTCTCCCCGCACCAGTAGTGATGTGAGTGGTAATGTTGCAGCTGCTGAGGCTACTTCACCTATCTCTCCGGAACGTGAGTGTCAAATCCTCGTGGGGCATGGTGTTAGAGTAGTCATTGATCCCTCACTGGCACCCCAACTAGATCGTCAAGACACCCTTGATTTGGTTGGAGGTAAAGAGTTTAAGAGAACACCAACTCCTACTCAGGTTAGACGCCTCCTAGACAAAAGTACTCAGGACACACGGGACAAAATTACTTATGTTGTCCAAGTGATTAACGACCTTAAATGTTACCTTCATTCCCTTACCGCTTAACCATGGCTCATCAAACAAAAACACTTAAGTTTCTTTCTTAGAATATTCGAAGTGTTTATCTTCGGATAAATGACGTAATCTTGTATGCTAAAATGAGAGACGTGGATATGATCTGTTTTGTGACGGTGTTCCCCCCCTTCTGATTCTCCCACGCCTGTTGTAAGAGTCATGTCCACTATTCCCGAGCGTTCTCTACATTGCAGGCATCAATTGAACATATGTGGGAGAGAACAGCATTCTCGATGAGCCGAGAAATTTGCGAAAATAGAACATTTTGGCCTGTGGGATAGGCCCTTTAGGGAGCCAATATGGCGCTGGCGAGTCTGTCCTCCCGACAAAACTGTGTGACGTCAGTGGCGCCAGATTGGTCACCGTCAGCGACGTGGCACTGGGAGCCAATGAAAACCAACTTTGGAAAAAGTGACGTCACATAGGCATGGGGGGTCCGGCCGTGTTGGCGCCGTGGCGAGATCAGTCTTTCACGACACGTCCGAGAGGTAGGATGCGCGATCGGTCATCCTGTCAGAGTGACGGATTTACCGAACTCCGGTGGATATAAGCGTCTCCAGTTGTTGGCGCGCACTCTGTGAGGTCTTCCTGCAACCCAGATGTGGCTCAGATAAGGAATTGACAGAATATTGAGCAACAAGTGCTCAGGGACAGGTGCGTTGCAAGAAGTGGGCCGGGCATCGACGTGTGACGTCCTTGGCAGTTCACCAGTATAAGAGACAGCTTAGTGGCCGGGCCAACCCACCGTGAGTGAACCGGGTTGACCGTCTTGTCAACCAGGTTGAACGTGTGATCGACGATCCTGTCAAGTTTGACAGTAACCCCACCTTCGTGGAACCCTACGAGTCAACAGTTGAATGCAAGCACGTCGAGAAGTCTTCCCAAATACCTAGCGATATATCTAGACGACGAGGGAATTGACAGTGAAGTGAGCTTCAAGTGCTCTGAAGTCGGGTGCTGTGCGTGTGGAGCTTAAGCAGCATCGTCTGGGACGGCTGATAACTTCACAGCGACTTCGTACTGGTGAGAGGCAGTTCCTCTGGGAGTACAGTGACAAGGACTAATTGGGAAACGTGCGACGACCGCCGAGACGTAGGCTGGCTGCCGTAGTTGGGAGGAAAGTTGACGGCCAGGAGACCGACTTCAACCCTGCAATGTACTGTAGAGGAAGGAGCACGGACCTGCGGTGTACAGAAGCGGCGAGACGCGACATCCTAAGGCGAGGGCTTGTGTTTCTGGATGGTGAACGAGGCGAGAGCCTGGACCAGGAGCTACAACCCAACTGTCATCCTAGGATAGGTGAAGTAGGTGTTTACAGTTACCCTCCCATTTCCCCTTTAGTTAGCTATATATTTTCTTGTCGGGATATTTTATATGTCGTGAGCAAGTCTCACTTGAGTCTAAGTCACAGAGAGCACAGTATGTGGTGAAATTGCCCAGAGCACTCACAGTATCAGTTTACATATATATCTATGTATGGGTGTGTGCAAGCACCAAGATTCATCAAGGAATTTACTGTGACTATTATTAATTTCCTGTGATTATTATTATTATATATATTGGTAGTAAACCAGATATTGGTGTTAGGCTATGAGCCTAGAATTTATTGATATAAATGCCTGTGTATTGATCTCCATGATTTATTGATATAAATGCCTGTGTATTGATCTCCAAGATTTATTGATATAAATGCCTGTGTATTGATCTCCAAGATTTATTGATATAAATGCCTGAGTATTGATCTCTATGATCTATTGATATAAATGCCAGTGTATTGATCTCCATGATTTACTGATATAAATGCCTGTGTATTGATCTTCATGATTTATATATATATATATATATATATATGTGCCTGTAATTTGATTACTGATTTACATATGACATGCCTGTGTACTGAATAATATCATATACGTGAAGTGATTGCCAGTGATATCTCTTTAAGAGAAAGTATAGATATAAAGAAAAGTTCAGTGATCAAGCGAGTGCATTCACAGTAAATATTATTAAGAATAGAGTAATCTTTTGGTATGGTGAAAAGTCACTGTGAGTGCAGTGTGAATAAGATATTGATCGTGAGGCCATTGAAATCATAAGTATGCCATGTGAATGTTGAATACAGTGTTTTGCGGAAAAGTTAAATAAACGGGGATCGTGATAGAATTAGAAAACAAGTACTAGTCTGTTCTCACGATCGCGAGGGTCCCAGTCAGCTGACACCTGACAGGTGACGCGTGGCGCTGCCGATGTTACCATATTGGTGCGCTCCAGAATATTATGCTATGAATGGAGCAATTGTCATATATTATTCCTGATACATTGATGCATATATATTTCTCGTTGTCTTTTAAGTAAAATACCAAAACTCTTTGGTGTTTGATATCATCCCCTCCATTTATCTTGTGACCGTGTAATGAAGTAATGCAGAGTGACCTGCCTGATACCATATTACTGGAATTTGCTCTTGCCACAATTACACCTGACCACTGCAGTGTTACTGGACACCTGAAAACCAGTTGGCGACCTTAAAGGCTGTGTAAGAGTTCGGTGTCGGGGCGGGCCACAGATTGAGGGAACGATCTGTGCCCCCACTCATCTTGCAATTTAAAGGCCGGTTGTGAGACCGACTGGGGTACTCTCCGAGGCGAGCAGTGGAGCCTAGAGGATCGAGGGAAGACCCGCCGAACGACGGTGAGTAAGGGTTATTGTCGGAGCAACTACCTGGAAAGGAGATCCAGTCTACCTTTGCTTTAACCCTTCTCTAACGAGAACCGTGAAACTCCGACAGTTTACAGGAACCATATACGTCCACAACTATCAAGAAGGTTCCACCCAGGATACCTGGGTATACAGCATACAACAACGATATTGGAACTGGTTTACTAACGTATATTAAGAGTGGATTAATCTGTAAACTAATTAAAAATCACAGGAGTGATAGTATACATTATCAAAAATTCAAATTACAAATTGCAAATAGCCATTTCCTATTGTATAACATATATGGACGATGTAGTGTACTTAAAGCAGACCTGCTACCGAAACCTACAGGTAACACAGCTATGTTATGTATGGGTGACTTTAATGCTCGTCACACTGCTCTTGGTGATGTTCAGTGTAACAATAATGGAAGGGTCTTCTTGAAATACCTTAATGATCATAATATTACTGTGTATGATACTGATAAACAGACCCATTTATTGGGGGTAGGCTGGATTATGTGATTGGATACAGCCTAGTAGATAGCAACGTCAACGTTAAGCTCATCCCAGAACTAGTAAGTGATCACTTTGCAATATATTGTGAATACAATGTGGCGGATATTAGGTCCAATCCTCATCCTAGAGTTAAAATTAACATTCCAGACAATCTTAAACAGCACTTTAAGGCTTATGTACATAAGTGGTACACTGGGTATACACCTGTCTCAGTGGACCACTTTTACAATGATCTTGTCAGTATCATTACCGGTTATTATGATACCTGGGTTAAATCAAGAAAAAAAAGAACACTCGTTCTTCCTCATGGACAGAGGATCCTATTATCATTGCAGAGCGAGCTAAAGTGCTTCAGCTGCTGACTCTTATAAACGAGACAAAACAGCTGACAATTTACTTGCATTCCTTAATGCCAACAGAGATTTTCGCGAGCTTAAGGGTCAAGTTAAGAACACATATTGGGAACAATTCCTACAAGGTATCAATAGAACTACAACATTATCAGAAATGTGGAACAAAATTAAAAACATTACCAAACCTTCAGCCCCAGTTCAGCTTCATCATACTCCTGCAGAATATGCTGACATGCTCCTAGCTGAATGGTCTAGTGTCTCACAAATTTCTTCCTTACCCCCAGATATACAGCAGCATTTAAGACATACCAACATTAACAGAAACTTTAATATTGAAATAGCACGCTCCTCACCAGATTTAACAGATCAGTTTGCTATAACCCCCTTTGAATTAACATCAGCATTAGGAAAACCTAAGCAAACTGCCCCTGGTGAGGATGGTATAACTTATAACATTTTGAGCTTACTGAATGATGTCCCTAGCCACCCTCTGCTTGACCTCTATCAAATGAGTCTCTCACAAGGTATCTTGCCAAAGAAATGGACACAAAGTCTCATAATACCAATTCCTAAACCTAACTCTCAAAAATTCAGACCCATCTCCCTTACATCTTGCATGTGTAAAGTCTTGGAGAGAATTGTTCTCAATCGTGTCATGTTTCAGGTCAAAGAAAAACTGGCCCCAAACCTATATGGGTTCATGCCCAAGTGTAGCACACAAACATGCTTTGCTGAATATTTTGTAAACTCCCAGGATGGGACACAGGCAGCCTTTATTGACCTAAAGTCAGCTTTCGATGTAGCGAATGGCGAAATAATATTAGAGCAACTTGCTGAATTTGGAATCAAAGGTAATCTTCTGAGTTGGATAAAGAGCTACCTATCCAACAGGCGTGCTAGTGTCCTATTTAAAGGAGTTAAAAGTACAAGGACAGATGCATTCGAACTAGGCACACCTCAAGGTGGTGTCCTAAGCCCTATGCTCTTCAATATACTTATGCACAAACTTATCCATGACATACCTGTACAACCTACGGAAACTGTTATATGTTATGCTGATGATATTTGTATTATGGCACACAGTAAACCAAGGCTACAAGTGTTACTTGATGCATTCTCCAAGAAAGTAGTAGAATGTGGCCTCATAATCTCTGTTGATAAAACAAGGGTTCTTATTCCCCATTCTCTTCATGTTAACTATACTATTAATGGAGTGCCCGTGGAGACTTGCGAGTCTTATAAATATCTTGGAGTCGAGGTTAATGATGCAAATCTCGTCAGCAACCTGCGCAAAAAACTAGTTGAGCGTCTTAAACCTCTCAAAACTCTTGTTGGCAAAGGATTTGGCATTAACATAAAATATGCCCGTAGTTTTTATATTGCCTTTGTACGATCTGTTGTTGATTATTATGCCTTGCATCTTCTTAATTTTTCACCTAAACAATTACAAGGCCTAGATGTAGTACAGAATGATGCCATGCGCATCATCCTGGGTTGTCCTAGAACTGTCAGAATTGTTAACATGAGAAAGGAACTAAACTTACCTTCCATTTACGAAAGAATAGTTCTACTTAGTACTATGTTTTGCGCCAAAACTTTGAAAAATAATGGTCCCCCCAGCTCTATTCAAATTAAATTGAGATCCATTCTAAACAATTCTGACTGTTCCCTCAATCCGCCGCAAAAAGCTCCCTACAGTGTGTGGCTCAGTTGTTGTGCCTATAATCTTCAGAAACTGAATGTGTCTCTTAACCCTGATAAAACTGTTCACTATATTCCCCCTTGGAAAGATGTGGAGGTCTCTCTGCATTATACCCCCATCAGTGTTAAACAAATGTATAACACTGACATTTTGAGATGTATAACATTAGAAGCTATTGACAGTCATCTTCAAATTCTCAAACCGACTGAATCCTATGCCTTTACTGATGGCTCTGTGCAGTTAGGCACTGGTAGAACAGGTTGTGCATGTGCAGTGTATAAAGGGAATGAAATGATCATGTCTAGTACACAGAGATTGAACAACTGGGCTAGCACGACACAGACCGAGCTAGTGGGCATTTATCTAGCCACTGAATACCTTAAGCTCAATGGTGGTGGAGTTATTTTCTGTGACTCTAAAAGTGCTCTGCAGTCCTTAAATAACCCATCACAATGTATGTCGGAAGTAGCTTGTAATATTAAATGGAATGTAATTTTTGCCAATGATAATAACTCTTGTATAAAATTTGTGTGGATCCCATCCCATGTTGGAGTTGGAAAACATGACTTCGTAGATCGATTGGCCAATGAGGCTTGCAGGAAAGAAAACATTGATTATGACTTTGGACTATCTAATGCAGTTATTAGAAACATACAAATTAAAGAAATTAATTCAGATTTAGAAGAACTAAGAAATGCCCAGAGACCTGAAAGCTGCAGTATTAAAAGTTATGACAAGTTTTGTAATAATAGGTATTTGTATGGTCAGCATAGTAGCCGAACCAGGCAATGTGATGTAGTCATTGCGCGAATTCGCCTTGGCTATAGACACATCTGGCAGGTTAGTGAGGCTGAGCCACTACCAGAATACTCAGATTGTAAACTCTGTGATAAACCTTTAATGCATTCACTAGAACACTACATTGATGAATGTGAAACCGTAAAGGACTTTAGACCTCCTGGCCTCTTGTACCACCAACTGTGTAACTATTTTATTGACTCAGGTGTTCTGGACGACATCCTAACAATTTACCCAAAATTTGCTTGTCCATTTTAAAGAATGAAGAACAATTTTTATGTATATTACTTCTAAGCTGCATCACCTATGAGCCCATCCCTGCCCTTGTGTGGCAGTGCACAGTAGAAACTTGTTTTCACATATCCATATATTAAAACATTGATTGTAACCGTGATATATATGTGCTTCAGCCTACAGTTTAGACCTATTGTCTTATGTATGACCCTCTGTCCTGCGTGACAGTGAATACTAGCATTATCCTCACTTTAATCAGACTATCAAAATCCTCAGATTAGGCAAAATTGTAATTAATTTTGTCAATAAAGATGTTAATAATAATAATAAGTGAACAGCTCCTCAACCAAGAAGATAAATATTCATGAACCCTTAAAAGCTTACGTTATCTTGCGGGGTGCAAAATGCGGAAATCTTTTAAGAACAGTATCAATATTTGACAATAGTGTTCACTATACCTATTTATAGTGAACACTATTATTCATCGTCCTAACTCAAACGATGTGGGTGCATTATTCTACACATATTTCTAAGTCTCTCAGGTGTTCACATTCACGTAGATAGTGGTCAAGGCGGTGTCTTGACCACTATGTGTCACTATGGCGGTATGTCCACTCACACTCACTTACAGTGGCATAACAAAATAAATGCACAGCCCACCTACGGTTGCAGCTTCTCTGCAACACGGTAATTACTGTACCCTCACAGTAATGACACCACGGTTTGCCAATACAAAAGTATGCCTACATTACTGCCCCCTCTAACCTTGCTACAGTTGCACGGAACTACTGTGTGGAATCACTACTCTTGCAAAACAATTTACGTAAATATAAGACACCGTCGCTACACTGACAGCTGGCACTAATTCTCATAATTAGGCAGATTAACTAATCAATTGCTTGCTCTCTTATTAAGTACTGTGAATTCCCCTGAATAATGAAAGGGACCACCTTAAATCATCAACACAGTTTCTAGGGCAGTAATATAACGTATACCAAACAACAACACTGCCCAAACATACAAACATAATGATGCCGTCAGCATACCCCACATTTACTAACTCACCACAAAACACCGTAATAATATACATGCAAATGAAACACGTGGAAATGGTACACACTAATCAATGATCCTAAATCAAATAGCTTACCCATCATGCATAATAAAATTACATATATATAAATTATCATTAGCGAAATTAACTATAATTATACAGACCTCAGGGTGTCCACTGCAACCCGTCCTTGCAAATTCGTATAGTCAATATTGACTTATTAAATATGTGCATAGGTGACATACTAAACATAATAGTTTACCTTGAAAAGCTTCATAGAAAACACCGACCTTACCTAACCTTGCTAGTATGTTAAGATAAACATCTTATAGCTTCGTAATTACAATTGTTACTTAACCTATTATAGGTATAGGTTAAGTAATAATTGTAATTACGAAGCAATAAGATGCTTATCTTAACATACTAACAAGGTTAGGTAAGGTCGGTGTTTTCTATGAAGCTTTTGAAGGTAAACTATTATGTTTAGTATATCACCTATGCACGTATTTAATAAGTCAATATTGACTATACGAATTTGCGAGGACGGGTTGTCCACTGACAACCCTACTACACTGGCCTGCCTATCTCTGCAATGATAATTAACATGCGGCAACATGGCATTAATCTTGACTCTGAACAATATATATTGAATCGACAGATCAACGATCACTTACATGGTAGAAATATCTATACTGACCAGTTTACATACTCGAGTCAGTCTACACACAAAATATACCTATATACAGCTACATGTGTGGTTCTGTGTATAACATACACCTTCAAAAACAGTCACCTTGACATCAGTACAGACAGCTGCCTCTCAGCTGCATGTTTCCGTCGCCTGGCAGGCGCTATGGGACAACACAGCTGTTACCGGAATTAACATTAGTCCAGAGACAATTCATATATTACAATATAATGTGTACTCACGATTACCACTCTCATTACATTCATTTCCCCGGTCACAGCCTCACTTGCAGAACAACACCTAGCTCGCTCCCACGTGCGTCGACTAGGTGTGTCCCTAGGGTGTGACCAGGGTATGTGGCCAAGTGTGGCCCAAGGGGGTGACCAAGACATGTGGCCAACGCATGGCCTTAAGGGGTGGCCATGGAGTAGCGCGGGGCTGTCGCAGCGCCTCACCCGGGATGAGGTGGCGCGCGGGGTGGCCCACAGGCGGGTGGCCAGGGTGTGGCCATCAAGTGGTCCTACGGTGTCTGGCCACGGAGCAGTGCGGCGCGCACATGGGGTTGCCTCAGGTTGACTGGCGGCCTCAGGCGTACACAACGTAGGCAGATCCACTCACGAGCATGGCTCGCTCGTACACCGGGTATGATAATGGCGGGCGACACAACATGGCGGACACGGCAAGGTGGAATTTCAAAGTCCAACAAGGGCCTGTAATCTCACCTCAATTACCCTGGGAGGCCCTGCCCTATTCCACCAATTGTCCGTTAACATAGACAGGAAAACACATAACATCAGATGTGAGCAGCCACATCTGATACACCACGAGGCTTGCCTGGGGCCTCATGGGTGAACACTGTCTCAAGAGTTATTTTACAGTTCCTTCCTTACTCTTTAGCCCAAGATCGCGCAAATTGGATCTCGACACGATCCATGATGGCAGGATTACCGTGCGCGATGAGTAAAGAAGATAACACAGCGATAACAGGGGTGGAGGTGGCAGACACGCCACTCCCACCTTCCTGGGCATCCAGCCCGCTTGCTCGCCCTCTCCAGATTAAAGATTTGGCGGGCCAGGGAAACTCAAAATGCCCGTCTCCCCCCCCCCCCCCCACCTTGTCTTGACCAATCAGAACAAATCCGGCACAGCCTATCGTGCCACTACGAATCACCGCCGTTTGCACCTAAACATCCCCACGAGGCTGAGATGCCTAGACGAATCACAGACGAGACGCCGTGAGGCGTCCCGTGACGTCACAAGGCGGGGGAGGCCTAGGTAGGAGTGTGACGCCATACCTCACAGGGTGGGGGAGGCGACGTACACCCCTCTGTCCTCCACCTCTAAAACCGTTGGCTAGCGAGTGCAAGTACCCACATACCACACTCACAAGTGCCATTTCCCAGAAAACAGGATAAATTCTGTAACTCTCTTCACAGAGCAGTCACAGACTCATGGCTAGTCTTAAACGATGGTCCTTAGCATAAGCTTTCATCCAACACCACCAAGAGCATGCAGTGTGAAAATGTCTTGTCTAGAGCGCACCCTACACTCTAGCCTAATCTAGAAAACTAGAAAAACTAGCTGAGGGAATTTCCATTCCTTCACAGTTACAGTTCTCACACGTAGTGTAGGGGAACTATGCAGTACTCACGGACTACTGCATAGTGTCCTGGCGGTCTCTCGTGTAAACACAACAGTCGCACACACAAACCTCTTCCTTGGGTAGGGAGGGAACAAGGACTATTTTACACAGAGTGGTGCTTGGGGCAGCCAGGTAGTAGCTGGGGACCCCTCCTCCACACACTGCCCATCTCAATGACCGTGAATCCCGTCACATAAGTAATTACTGCTTTGATTTCTGGCCAATCCACACGTCCACGGCCTACCACAGTTGGCAGGAGGGGCGTTGACTTGGTGCCGCTGCAGATGACCTGTTTGGCGAACTAAAGACTGACCCTTAGGCCTAGACCTGTGTCGAAAGGCAGGACGAGTACATCCTGACCTGCTGTTGCTGCCCCTCTGGCTGTAGGACGAGTACATCCTGACCTGCTGTTGCTGCCCCTCTGGCTGGAGGACGAGTACATCCTGACCTGCTGCTGCCCCTCTGGCTGGAGACGAGTACATCCTGACCTGCTGCTGCCCCTCTGGCTGGAGGACGAGTACATCCTGACCTGTTGCTGCCCCTCTGGCTGGAGGACGAGTACATCCTGACCTGCTGCTGCCCCTCTGGCTGGAGGACGAGTACATCCTGACCTGCTGCTGCCCCTCTGGCTGTAGGACGAGTACATCCTGACCTGTTGCTGCCCCTCTGGCTGTAGGACGAGTACATCCTGACCTGCTGCTGCTCCTCTGGCTGGCGGCACACTGTGGTGTATCTTAGTCAGCCCCCTTCTCCCCCCCCCCCTCGCGTACCAATACCACGCGTTTAGAGATATTATTTTAATTATAATTAATACTAATAATTTGTATTTATACAAAATATGGATTCTTCTGTGTTTTCCAAATCCATGTGGTGTGGTGTTATACTGTGCGTCCGCGGGCCGCACCAGTCTCTGGTGCAGTATGGAGTCCAATATTCTGATTGGTATCTCTCGAGCAGGGAAATTGGTCTGTAATTTGCTGTTTGTGTTGGGTAATTTTCGGTCTTGGAATTAGTCTGATAGTGGCATTTTTGATGTGCTGGGGTGAGGGGTGTGGGGTGAGGGTGTGGGGCGAGGGGTGTGGGGTGAGGTGTGTGGGGTGAGGATTTGGGTTGGGGTGTGTTGTGGTGGGGGGGGGGGGATAGGCTGGATGCCAGAATCGCATATAAAATTCTTGTGCACTGATGGATATCCTTCAGTGGTAAGCTTGTCAATATTAGTTTGTTTATTTTGCTAATGCAAAATAGACAAACTGGAGACGAGTGGACGGGTCGTGGGAGGAAGGTAGTCTTGTGGAGGGGACGGTGGGGAGAGAGCTGGGGGGGGGGGCATAATGAGAGCTAACATATGGAAAAGATAAGGACCAAGAGCATCATGACAGTAGTGTGGGATAGAGTGCTGGAAGGGAAGCAGAGTGGAGAAAGGGAAGGAGGACTGTAAAGGAAAGGGGACTGAGTGGGGGAAACAGAGAGGGGAAACAGATGAATATAGTGGGCGAAGAGGGAACAGAGGCGGGGGAAGAAAGGAGAGAAAAGGGGCAAAGGCATTGGGAGTGTGGGGAACGGGAGGAGATGAAGAAGAGGGGGAGGAATGGTGGTCAAGGGGGGAGGGATGGTGGTCAAGGGGGAGGGATGGTGGTCAAGGGGGAGGGATGGTGGTCAAGGGGGGAGGAATGGTGGTCAAGGGGGGAGGGATGGTGGTCAAGGGGGGAGGGATGGTGGTCAAGGGGGAGGGATGGTGGTCAAGGGGGGAGGAATGGTGGTCAAGGGGGGAGGGATGGTGGTCAAGGGGGGAGGGATGGTGGTCAAGGGGGAGGGATGGTGGTCAAGGGGGAGGAATGGTGGTCAAGGGGGGAGGGATGGTGGTCAAGGGGGAGGGATGGTGGTCAAGGGGGGAGGGATGGTGGTCAAGGGGGGAGGGATGGTGGTCAAGGGGGGGGGGAGGGATGGTGGTCAAGGGGGGAGGGACGGTGGTCAAGGGGGGAGGGATGGTGGTCAAAGGGGGGAGGAATGGTGGTCAAGGGGGGAGGGGTGGTAGTCAAGGGGGGAGGGATGGTGGTCAAGGGGGGAGGGTGGTAGTCAAGGGGGGGAGGGATGGTGGTCAAGGGGGGAGGAATGGTGGTCAAGGGGGGAGGGGTGGTAGTCAAGGGGGGAGGGATGGTAGTCAAGGGGGGAGGGATGGTGGTCAAGGGGGGAGGGGTGGTGGTCAAGGGGGGAGGGATGGTGGTCAAGGGGGGAGGGATGGTGGTCAAAGGGGGGGGAGGGATGGTATAGTGAAGGGGGGAGGGATGGTGGTCAAGGGGGGAGGGATGGTGGTCAAGGGGGGAGGGATGGTGGTCAAGGGGGGAGGGGTGGTGGACAAAGGGGGGGATGGTGGTCAAGGGGGAGGGATGGTGGTCAAGGGGGGGGAGGGATGGAGTCATGGGGGGAGGGATGGTGGTCAAGGGGGGAGGGACGGTGGTCAAGGGGGGAGGGACGGTGGTCAAGGGGGGAGGGACGGGGGTCAAGGGGGAAGGGATGGTGTGTAAGGGGGGAGGGATGGTGTCCAAGGGTGGGAGGGATGGTGACTAAGGGTGGGAGGGATGGTGATGCCAAGGGGGGAGGGATGGTGGTCCAAAGGGGGAGGGATGGTGGTCAGGGGGGAGGGTGTGGACAAGAGGGAGGTGGTCAGGGAGGATGTCAGGGGGGGGGAGGAGATGGTAGTCCATGGGGGGAGGGATGGTGGTCAAGGGGGAGGGACGGTGGTCAAGGGGGGGAGGGACGGTTGGTAAGGGGGGGAGGGACGGGGGTCAGGGAGGAGGGCTGGTGTGTCAAGGGGGGAGGGATGGTGGTCAGAGGGTGAGGGATGGTGGTCAAGGGGGGAGGGATGGTGAAAGTCAAGGGGGGAGGGAGGGCAAGGGGGGATGGTGGTGACAAGGGGGAGGGATGGTGGTCAAGGGGGGGAGGGATGGTTAGGTCAAGGGGGGGATGAGTGAATGTTCAGGGGGGAGGGACGGTGGTCAAGGGGGAGGGACGGTGGTCAAGGGGGGGAGGACGGTGGTCGTGAGACGGGGGCAGGAGGGACGGAGGTGGTCAAGGGGGGAGGGATGGTGGTCAAGGGGGGAGGGATGGGTCAAGGGGGGGGGGCTGGGATGGTCATCAGGTGGGGAGGGATGGTGGTCAAGGGGGGAGTGGACGGTGGTCAAGGGGGGAGGGAGGTGTCAAGGGGGGGAGGGATGGTGGTCAAGGGGGAGGGGACGGGGTCAAGGGAGGGAGGGACTGGTGGTCCAAGGGGGGAGGTGACTGGTGTGTAAGGGGGGGAGGTGATGGTGGTCAAGGGGGGAGGGAATGGTGGTCAAGGGGGGAGGGAGTCGGTGGTCAAGGGGGGGGAGGGATGGTGGTCAAGGGGGGAGGTACGGTGGTCCAATAGGGGGGAGGGACGGTGGTCAAGGGGGGGGAGGGGGGCATAGTAGGAAGGTTTCTGGAAGGAAAGGAGCGAGAGAGTCAGGAGTCAACGCAAAGTAAGACGCTAAGAAGATTCAGCAAAACATCGTCCCATATAGGATAACAAAACATCACCCAAGAACATCAGACAAAGTAAAGTGCGAGGAAAAAGGGTAAAAGTACTGCAACTGGTGAAGATGTCGCCACCTACGACATACTCAATAGACTGTGTGAAGTGTCTGGGAACCCACTACTACAAACCTGCTTAACAGAATCATTCCTAAGTGGGACAGTTTGCCCACGCAACGAAAACAGCATAATTGTTCCCATACCGAAGCCCCAATCACCCTGGCAATACAGATCTATCAGTTATGTGGCATGCTTATGCAAGATGCTTGAACGGACCGTCTTAACCCGACTGGTTGCACCCAAGAAATAGGCAGACTAGAGGAATGGGGGTCAATGGATTTGTAAAGGACGGAGCACAGCAAATTTGATAGTTAATTAGTTTAATTAATTGGCTAATGAACAGCTAAGTATTCTGTATTTGTCGACATCAAAGAAGCCTTCGACAAAGCACAGGGGATTGCGATCCTGTACTAGCTTGCATGCATGGGTGTCAATGTAATAACCCTAAACCTTGCATTGTAACAACACTGAATCCCTTGTAATATCCCTCTGACTCTTTCCCTTCACTCAATACCCCAGGTTAACACTGTTACAGTCCAGTATCGACCCCCTCACTGGACTGCCAGGAATATAAACTGAATATTAAATGAAGAGGACATAAAAAGGATAGGGGGTTTAATTTGTTACTAATTATAAATAAAATACATAAAACACTGCCACCACCTTCCCAACTTAAATGAATGTGTCTAAAATGATTGGGACCCTAGGAAGGAAGGGGAAGACTCAATAATCAGGGAACTCAGAGGGCACGTAAATGAATCTTAATGGATTAATACTGGAGTCTTACTGAACTGAACGGGAGATTCCTAGAGCGACTTCTACTATCATAAGATGGAGAAAACAGGGGAATTTCTAAGCACAGGCAAAATGAGAATCACAAGAATGAATAACACAGTCATTAATCAAAGGGAACAGATAACTAAACACAATTAACCTTTATATTCTTTATTATTTGAACCCATAAATCAAAATTGAAACATAGCTGCTCTAAATAAAAAAAAAACTACGAGGCAATGGAATGTACATACCAATGTTACACAACTCAAAACGTGCACAATTACCTTCAATACTGCACCTGTACCTCAGTCGAGGCCCCAAGACAACACTAGACTATTCCTATTAAAAAACGCTCTTACCAGTGGAAACAGGCTCCACCCCCCCTAGTTCCTAAGCCCAAATTAACTCCGCCTCTCCCAGCCTTGGCCAATGGATTTAAACATAACTAGGTGATCTAGAATCCGGGCCAATGGCATGGACAGTCACTACCCTGAGGGACTCTGCCTCTCTACTCAACCAGTGAACACAGAGTGTCACTCTCAGGCCATACAACTCAGATTAGCTCCGCCCCTTAAGTCCTAGAGACATAGGCCTTGTTTCTGATAGTTCTGTTTTACTCCCATAGGATCATGAACCGTTCCCACGCTACACAGGAAACCCACAAGGTCGTCTGGCCGTTTGTAAGTAATTATCAAAAGAAGGCCACCCAACCCGGGAAGGCTATGTAGAACAAGGAAAGATTTGTGAGAATAGGGATTGGGGAACAAAGCGACTGAACCATCCGACCTAGGTAATCTGGACTCTGGCAAAAAGGGGAAACTGCCCGTAGGGAGGGGAGAATGACCAGAGATCGGACTGGGGACTGACAAATCCATTACAACTCCCCCTCTTCGAGAAATTAAGAAATTTTTGTGTAAAGAAGTTTAAGGCACAAAATTCTGATCCAGAACCCTGCCCTATCATAATCATTTAACTCCAAAAAAAAACATTTTAACTCAACAATAACTGACCCAATGCCTCAAACAAAAGAAATGAGTATCTAATCCTAACTAATTCCATACAAGCCTCCAAAACAAATAATGGCACCCCCAAAAGATGTGCCCCAGCATGTATACATGCATACACAAATGCAGCTAATATAAAACATAAGGACAGAGAACGTCTCTAAACCTGGCTGTCCACTTGGATACCGCCCTGTACCCTTCCAACTACTGGAAGACAAAAACAACCTATACCCTGTCTTGATACAGTAACAAATAACTGGAAAAGTCCAAACCTAACAACTATCAACTAGCTAGAATCAGCCGATAGCCTTCAGCTATCCCCGTATTCCACCTGGAATAAAGATCAACCACAGCACATAGAAACATTAACAAAAATTCATGTCATTAAAATTAAAAACAAAAATTATATCAAAATAGAGGAACACCACCTCTCAGGGACCCAGTGTTCCACTCCACACCTTTTGGCAACTGCCCACCACAGCGTATGTAGACCCTCAAATCTAAAGAAAAAAGCACAAAATATTTTTATTAAAAACAATTCAATGTACACAGACATGTCTCTTAACCAACCACAACACACTGGATATGGATTACTCTCAAACTCCTAATATCCCAGAGTTCACACTCAAGTCCACAACAACAGCAGGTGAACACATTTTTCAGACAGTGTACCACACCCTTATTGTGCAGTAAAACCACCAAAAAAAAATATCTATATATATATATTATATATATGATATATATATAGATAGATATAGATATAGTAGTAGATAGAATATATAGATATATGCACTATCAGTTTCTAGGATCTAGAAGAAATCTAGATAAAGTTCTCCACTGATCAACGTTTCTAGAGATCCTACTATATGGTTCTCAAAACAGTTCAATCAAACAACTTTTCTAGAGACAACGGTAATGTTCTAGTAACAATTACTAGATGTTCACTTTCTAGATTATTTCTCTATTTCACTCAGGTTCTAGTTTTCAACATTTAATACTATTCCAGAGAGCTTTCTGAGGGTGTATAGGTGCTTACTATCAGATGGAAAATTAAAATTTGAACGAACTGTGTTAACCCGGTTTACTATATTAATAG
>WNGS01003141.1:0-19588 GCA_020271785.1 Procambarus virginalis | reverse complement strand
ATCAGTATAATTCATGTCATATATCATCCATCAGTCTCTAATATGAGGCCACCATGTTGTCGGGGAACACCAAGGTGACGGTGAACCTTTACCACATGACTGAACCATCATCCATGGTAGAACATCCCTGACTGAACCTTCATCCATGGTAGAACATCCCTGCCTGAACCTTCACCCATGGTAGAACATCCGTGACTGAACCTTCACCCATGGTAGAACATCCCTGACTGAACCTTCATCCATGGTAGAACATCCCTGACTGAACCTTCATCCATGGTAGAACATCCCTGACTGAACCTTCATCCATGGTAGAACATCCCTGACTGAACCTTCATCCATGGTAGTGTAACGGGGACCAATCTATACTAAACGTCTCTTCTCTTGATTACCTAAACCTGGTCGTCATGTACTCTGATGTATGATGTTCACCAGTGTTCCGGCTTGTTGTAACCTTCAGTCCAACTCCCTGAACCTAGAGCGTTTGGTCGCCAAGATATCACGACACGAGGACGTTGTACCTCAATACCAGCAAGTTCACTAGAGACTTAATAAAGAACGCCGCCACCACCTGACTTCAAACCTTTACTGATTAATTCCCCCAACTGACGGTGGAGCAGGAAACCGTCAATTAGTCCTAGATTCCCGAATGTGGATCCCCAATTATTTGAAAGGAGGGATGAGATTTACTTTAAATGTGTGGATTAACTCAACCAAAGGGCTTATATTGAAAATAGAATAAAGGATGCTTGTACAGTTCACAGGAGTCTATACGGTAAACAGGGGCGTGAATAAACCTTACCGAAATAATAGAACATAACTTATATGCTGGGGGAAATTCCACTAAACACCATAAATTCTAAACAAGATTTATTAAAACATAAATATCATGGAATAAGTGAACACTCCGTACTGAATTTATTTCTAACTGAAATTCTTCCTAAAACAGAGGCACTGATTAATGAATTTAACAGGAACAGTACCAACTCGTAAGCACTTTACCGTGTTCCCAAGCCACGCCAGATGTTGAGCCTGGCCTTATGGAGGAAGATGTTGACCGCAGCTGCCCGCCCGCCACACTGACCAACACTGCTCTCTCCAGCGGAGAGGCTCACATGGGCTTTGTTGTCAAATTACTATTCAAAGATGATTAATAAAACTTAATTATGCACTGGTCACTGAAGGTGACCTAATAATTATTCATAACAATTGGAAAATTACCTAGATACTTGAGCAGGCGATGAGTCACAATAACGTGGCTGAAGTAGTTTGACCAGACCACACACTAGAAGGTGAAGGGACGACGACGTTTCGGACCGTCCTGAACCATTCTCAAGTCGATTGGGCCATTCTCACAATCGACTTGAGAATGGTCCAGGACGGACCGAAACGTCGTCGTCGCTTCACCTTCTAGTACTTAGATACTTAAGCACCGGGTTGATTATTAAATCCAATATTGCATATTTACATTAATTAACAATTTAAGATGATTGGTACATATTTTCCAGCTCGTGGATGGTATCATCCTCAGATTCGTCTGTACTTGACGACGAGTGAACTCTTTACCTTGAAGTGTCGTTAAATTAACATAGTTACTTATCAAATGATGTCATTATTCCCATTACTTTATGAATGAATTCCTCTAAACTGATGAATATAAACACAAAGGGGACGACGGCCATCTTGTCTAACCTCTGCCACTAATCCCTTGGACCATGGAGGATAACTCTTCCTGCCTTACCAGGTCATAAGTTAACACTTGAGTTGCTACTTGTTGTGCGGGCGCGCACACGCGCGTCTGTACTGGGGTTAATTCCCCCTGTATTCTGCTGTTATAGTAGAACATCCATGGTCAGACCTTCATCCATGGTCAGACCTTCATCCATGGTCAGACCTTCATCCATGGTCAGACCTTCATCCATGGTCAGACCTTCATCCATGGTCAGACCTTCATCCATGGTCAGACCTTCATCCATGGTCAGACCATCATCCATGGTCAGACCTTCATCCATGGTCAGACCATCATCCATGGTCAGACCTTCATCCATGGTCAGACCTTCATCCATGGTCAGACCATCATCCATGGTCAGACCATCATCCATGGTCAGACCTTCATCCATGGTCAGACCATCATCCATGGTCAGACCATCATCCATGGTCAGACCTTCATCCATGGTCAGACCATTATCCATGGTCAGACCTTCATCCATGGTCAGACCATCATCCATGGTCAGACCTTCATCCATGGTCAGACCTTCATCCATGGTCAGACCATCATCCATGGTCAGACCATCATCCATGGTCAGACCTTCATCCATGGTCAGACCATCATCCATGGTTAGACCATCATCCATGGTCAGACCTTCATCCATGGTCAGACCATCATCCATGGTCAGACCTTCATCCATGGTCAGACCATCATCCATGGTCAGACCTTCATCCATGGTCAGACCATCATCCATGGTCAGACCTTCATCCATGGTCAGACCATCATCCATGGTCAGACCTTCATCCATGGTCAGACCTTCATCCATGGTCAGACCTTCATCCATGGTCAGACCATCATCCATGGTCAGACCTTCATCTATGGTCAGACCATCATCCATGGTCAGACCTTCATCCATGGTCAGACCTTCATCCATGGTCAGACCATCATCCATGGTCAGACCATCATCCATAGTCAGACCATCATCCATGGTCAGACCATCATTCATGGTCAGAACTTCATCCATGGTCAGACCATCATCCATGGTCAGACCATCATCCATGGTCAGACCTTCGTCCATGGTCAGACCATCATCCATGGTCAGACCTTCATCCATGGTCAGACCATCATCCATGGTCAGACCTTCATCCATGGTCAGACCATCATCCATGGTCAGACCTTCATCCATGGTCAGACCTTCATCCATGGTCAGACCATCATCCATGGTCAGACCTTCATCCATGGTCAGACCTTCATCCATGGTCAGACCATCATCCATGGTCAGACCATCATCCATGGTCAGACCATCATCCATGGTCAGACCTTCATCCATGGTCAGACCATCATCGATGGTCAGACCTTCATCCATGGTCAGACCATCATCCATGGTCAGACCTTCATCCATGGTCAGACCTTCATCCATGGTCAGACCATCATCCATGGTCAGACCATCATCCATGGTCAGACCATCATCCATGGTCAGACCTTCATCCATGGTCAGACCATCATCCATGGTCAGACCATGGTCATCCATGGTCAGACCTTCATCAACAAGTGCACTTGGTCGACCCCGACCACCCAATGACATTCCCCAAACAGTCACGTGTCACCCTGCAAAGTTTGGTGAGACTAGCCCCTAGCGTCTGGCTCCCAACCTCGAACAAACAAGCAGACATTCTGTTATCGGTGCAGAATGGCGATAGTCGAGCAAACCATGCAACGGTCTTGACGTTCTCTACGTTCTTACAGGCAGAACGTTTTCCACGTTCTTCCCAAGCACAGAGAGTAGCACTGTAAAGTGTAAATGGTTCTTCCCAAGCACAGAGAGTAGCACTGTAAAGTGTAAATGGTTCTTCCCAAGCACAGAGAGTATAGCACTGTAAAGTGTAAATGGTTCTTCCCAAGCACAGAGAGTAGCACTGTAAAGTGTAAATGGTTCTTCCCAAGCACAGAGAGTAGCACTGTAAAGTGTAAATGGTTCTTCCCAAGCACAGAGAGTAGCACTGTAAAGTGTAAATGGTTCTTCCCAAGCACAGAGAGTAGCACTGTAAAGTGTAAATGAATTACTCTAAATTAACGTTAATTTTGTTTTCATGTTCACTTTACTCTCATGTTCTCTCTTCTTTCATGTTCTCTTCCCACTGACCTTCTCTCCTCTTTTCTTTGACGTTCACTCTCTCTTGACGTTCATTGTGGTTTGATATTTGATGTTTTCACTCGTTCTTATCATCCACTCTGAGCTTCCTTCAGTCAAACAAACACTCTTGCCCGTCAAACAAAGAAGCCAAACACTAAAGACCATAAAATCATCTGATATACTTCATCAAAGCTTCACCTAAGGTAATCAATGAGTTCCTGATTGGCTCCCAGACTCGGTGTCCCACCAGGCTCTCACAAGTGGTGTGCCAATCAGGCCGTTCTGATTGTATTATGGAAGCTTCAGGACGGGGCTTCATGATGCTGGGGTAAGCTTCAAGACGAGGCTTCATGATGCTGGGGTAAGCTTCAAGACGAGGCTTCATGATGCTGGGGTAAGCTTCAAGACGAGGCTTCATGATGCTGGGGTAAGCTTCAAGACGAGGCTTCATGATGCTGGGGTTAGCTTCAAGACGAGGCTTCATGATGCTGGGGTAAGCTTCAAGACGAGGCTTCATGATGCTGGGGTAAGCTTCAGGGCGGGGCTTCACGATGCTGGGGTAATCACTTGTAGTCTTCACAGCTGTGGAGAGCTGAAAACTTTCTCCTATTTTGATCAAGTCAATTCAGGTTATTGTGA
The DNA here is from genome assembly GCA_020271785.1 of Procambarus virginalis. Lineage (NCBI taxonomy): Eukaryota > Metazoa > Arthropoda > Malacostraca > Decapoda > Cambaridae > Procambarus > Procambarus virginalis. The sequence goes on along the minus strand of WNGS01003141.1, from coordinate 15,110 downwards.
ATTATTTTGGCGAAGTTAATACCCAGTATTGTGAGTTATGGGAGTTGTAAAGTTGTTACCATAGTGAAGTTTGAAGTGTGTTGGAGGCAGAGAACACTGATGTTGCCAGGCCAGCCTCCGGGAGAGGTGTTTGGAACCCCAAAAGCCTCACCTTTCCCAAACATTCCTGCGAACGTGTATAGTGCATTCATCTGAGTGGCTGCTACTGAAACCCTCGCTAAAAACGATCCCACCACCACCATTACTACCACCAGCAATCACCATCCACCGCAAACCTACATCGTCAACCACCACCAAGTAGTTTTAAGAGGTAGTTCATGCCGTCAGTAACCCCGGGTAAGTGTCAGACACAACCTCCTCCCACTTGTGTACTCTTCTGCTCACTTAGGGAAGTCAAATTTTCTATACATGATACATGGTTCTATTCATGATACATGGTTCTATGCATGGTACATGGTTCTATACATGGTACATGGTTCTATACATGGTACATGGTTCTATACATAGTACATGGTTCTATACATGGTACATGGTTCTAGACATGGTACATGGTTCTATACATGGTTCTATACATGGTACATGGTTCTATACATGGTACATGGTTCTAGACATGGTACATGGTTCTATACATGGTTCTATACATGGTACATGGTTCTAGACATGGTACATGGTTCTATACATGGTTCTATACATGATACATGGTTCTATACATGGTACATGGTTCTATACATGATACATGGTTCTATACATGGTACATGGTTCTATACATGGTACATGGTTCTATACATGATACATGGTTCTATACATGGTACATGGTTCTATACATGGTACATGGTTCTAGACATATAGTTCATATTTCCAGACGATTTGTTACATAAGGGGGAGTGAGAGGGAGAAGCAAGGTTAGCGTCTGTGAACCTCCGTCTCCCCCCAGTACCACAGGTCTGGGACGGACGGGTCAGGTTACCGTCTCCCCCAGTACCACAGGTCTGGGACGGACGGGTCAGGTTACTGTCTCCCCCAGTACCACAGGTCTGGGACGGTCGGGTCAGGTTACTGTCTCCCCCAGTACCACAGGTCTGGGACGGTCGGGTCAGGTTACTGTCTCCCCCAGTACCACAGGTCTGGGACGGACGGGTCAGGTTACTGTCTCCCCAGTACCACAGGTCTGGGACGGACGGGTCAGGTTACTGTCTCCCCCAGTACCACAGGTCTGGGACGGACGGGTCAGGTTACCGTCTCCCCCAGTACCACAGGTCTGGGACGGTCGGGTCAGGTTACCGTCTCCCCCAGTACCACAGGTCTGGGACGGACGGGTCAGGTTACTGTCTCCCCCAGTACCACAGGTCTGGGACGGACGGGTCAGGTTACCGTCTCCCCAGTACCACAGGTCTGGGACGGACGGGTCAGGTTACTGTCTCCCCCAGTACCACTGGTCTGGGACGGACGGGTCAGGTTACCGTCTCCCCCAGTACAAGAAGCCGGCGGCTTGTCAAAGGTCCCCTCCCCCATTTGCCCTCATAATCATTTCAAGTTTAATCATGGAATTTAAAGTTGGCACTTAAGGCTTCGGCGGGTAGGCAGTTCCATGGGTTTATAAACCTATGGGTGAAAAAGCATCTCCTGTACTCGTTCCTAACTAGAGCTATACTTGTACTCCTGACAGCACTTGACTGAGTGTGTGTTCTTCAGACTTGCTGCCGCTACGTTGGCAGTATATGGAGCTCTGCCGCTGTGAGCCAGATGAACTGCTGCAGCTCTCACGATAGTGAATATTTCAGGCAGAGAAGATTTGTGGGCCTGGACACACACACACACACACACACCACACCACACACACACACACACACACACACACACACACACACACACACACACACACACAAAAGTAAGGAAGTGTTTACTAGAGTTGGATGTGACAAAGGCTATAGGCCCAGATGGAATCTCCCCATGGGTTCTAAAGGAAGGAGCAAGAGAACTGTGCCTACCACTCTCCATTGTGTATAACAAGTCACTGGCAACAGGGGAACTGCCAGATATTTGGAAAGCAGCTAACGTAGTCCCGATATACAAGAAAGGGGATAGACAGGAGGCACTGAACTACAGGCCAGTGTCCCTAACCTGCATACCATGCAAGCTGATGGAGAAGATTGTGCGAAAAAAACTAGTGGAGCATCTGGAGCGAAGGAACTTTGTAACACAGCACCAACATGGGTTCAGGGATGGCAGGTCCTGCCTCACAGGGTTACTTGAATTCTACGACCAGGCAACAAAAATAAGGCAAGAAAGAGAAGGGTGGGCAGACTGCATATTTTTAGATTGTCAAAAAGCCTTTGATACAGTGCCACACAAGAGGCTAGTGCGAAAGTTGGAGATGCAGGCTGGAGTGAAAGGGAAGGTACTCCGGTGGATAGAGGAGTACCTAAGCAATAGGAGACAACGAGTCTGTGTGAGGGGTGAAGTCTCAGATTGGCGAGACGTTACAAGTGGAGTCCCGCAGGGGTCAGTCCTTGGACCTATACTGTTTCTGGTATATGTAAATGATCTCCCAGAGGGTATAGATTCGTTCCTCTCAATGTTTGCCGACGATGCAAAAATTATGAGGAGGATTGAAACAGAGGATGATAGTAGGAGGCTACAAGATGACCTAGATAGACTGAGTGAATGGTCCAACAAATGGCTGTTGAAGTTCAACCCAAGTAAATGCAAAGTAATGAAACTAGGCAGTGGATACAGGAGGCCAGACACAGGATACAGAATAGGGGATGAAGTACTTAATGAAACAGACAGAGAGAAAGATCTAGGAGTTGATATCACACCAAACCTGTCTCCTGAAGCCCACATAAAGAGAATAACGTCTGCGGCATATGCGAGGCTGGCTAACATCAGAACGGCGTTCAGGAACCTGTGTAAGGAATCATTCAGAATCTTGTACACCACATATGTAAGACCAATCCTGGAGTACGCGGCCCCAGCATGGAGCCCGTACCTTGTCAAGCACAAGACGAAGCTGGAAAAAGTCCAAAGGTATGCTACTAGACTAGTCCCAGAACTAAGAGGCATGAGTTATGAGGAAAGGCTGCGGGAAATGCAACTTACGACACTGGAAGACAGAAGAGTAAGGGGGGACATGATCACAACCTACAAAATCCTCAGGGGAATTGACCGGGTAAACAAGGATGAACTATTCAACACTGGAGGGGCGCGAACAAGGGGACACAGGTGGAAGCTGAGTACCCAAATGAGCCACAGAGACATTAGAAAGAACTTTTTCAGTGTCAGAGTAGTTAGTAAATGGAATGCACTAGGCAGTGATGTGGTGGAGGCTGACTCCATACACAGTTTCAAATGTAGATATGATAGAGCCCAGTAGGCTCAGGAAACTGTACACCAGTTGATTGACAGTTGAGAGGCGGGACCAAAGAGCCAAAGCTCAACCCCCGCAAGCACAATTAGGTGAGTACAATTAGGTGAGTACACACACACACACACACACTCAAGGGAATCGACAGGGTTGATAAAGACAGGCTGTTTAACACAAGGGGCACACGCACAAGGGGACACAGGTGGAAACTGAGTGCCCAAATGAGCCACAGAGATATTAGAAAGTACTTTTTTAGTGTCAGAGTGGTTGACAAATGGAATGCATTAGGAATTGATGTGGTGGAGGCTGACTCCATACACAGTTTCAAGTGTAGATATGATAGAGCCCAATAGGCTCAGGAAACTGTACACCTGTTGATTGACGGTTGAGAGGCGGGACCAAAGAGCCAGAGCTCAACCCTCGCAAGCTCAACTAGGTGAATACACACACACGAGTCTAAAGAGCATGGTGGCTGAGTGGACATCCCTCGGGGGTGTCTTAAGGTCCCGGATTCTGTTCCCGGCCGAGGCAGAAACAAATAGACAGAGTTTCTTTCACCTGATTACCTGTTCACTTAGCAGTAAATAGGTACCTGAGAGTTAGACAGCTGATGCGGGCTGCATCCTGGGGTGGTGCGTCAGCTTTGGATGGTCTCCAAGCCGACATGCATCAGAAAGCTCTTGACCCCAAAGGGATTCGAACCCGGTCAGCTGGCGCCTCCATGCCCCTTGAAATGTCCAAACCACTCAGCCACAGACTATACAAATTTATTGGAAAGTCGTTTGATTTTAATCCCAATACCCGACAGCACTCGTGACTATGGAACAGAGAGTTCATCAAATCACTTGAGGCCGAGTCACTGCTGTGGCCGAGTGACGCTCATGCGTGAAGAGAGGGTGACGTTGGGGGGGGGGGAGAAAGGTGGAGAGGTGAGAGAACAAGGAGAGAGAGAAGGGGGGGGGGGAGACTGGCAATGAGGCTGGGTACAGGGAAGGAGAGGGGAGAACAGCGGAAGTGAAAGGGACAGAGAGGGAGAAGGGTATGTTGGTGAGAGGAAGCTAAAAGTGATGAAGGGATATAGGGAAAGAGAAGAAGTGTTAGGAAGAGAGGAGAGAAAGACCAAGAAATATCTAGTTTATATTTATAAAATAGAATGTGTCTGTCTGTCCAAAGTAGGTGGTCAGATGCTCGGGGAGAGCCTCGTCTAGTGTTTCAACTTCAACAATGTGGGGAGGTGTACTCACCTAATTGTGCTTGCGGGGGTTGAGCTTTGTCTCTTTGGTCTCGTCTCTCAACTGTCAATCAACTGTCAATCAACACACGCACAGGTGTGTGTGTGATTGGCCAGTTGAGGTTGGCCCAACTCCTATGCTTTAAGAAATATTGGCATCTATAGTGATCCTCCGTACGATTTTCATTTAGTCTGAAATAAAATCTGGGTTGTGTTTTCCCTCGAGTTTTGATGCTTTCTACCGCCGGTTACTACTGTGATGATGGAGCAGACCGAATCTCTTCCTAGAGATTTTACCGTGACAGCTCTTACCTGAAGCTTGCTCCTATTGCCTATTCGACAGCAGCGGTGTGTAGAATAGTAGGAGTGGACGAGTCCACCTCGTAGACTCGTGTAAGTGCGTCGGCGACGACATTGTCGGCGCCTTTGATGAAATAGATGGTAATGTTGAAGTTCTGCAGGTACAAAGCCCAGTGAAGCAGATGTTGGTTGGTGAACTGGGTCTGCTGCAGAAACTGAAGAGAATGGTGCTTGTAGAAGATGTTGAGGTAGCATTGCAGGACTCTGAAGTATGAATCGAGCCTGCTGAATGGATCGACGAAAATGGTGATCCCAGGGGATGGTAAGATTTTTCGTCTGATGCAAAGCCCAGCGTAGTAAGCGCTGATTGGAGAACTGGGCTAGCAGTAGGAACCAAAGGAGATTGTGATACATGATGTTCACATGGTGATGCAGGATTCAGCGAAGTTTGGAGAACTGATTCTGATGTAGGGACCGAAGAATGTTGAAGTCTGAGATGAGGTTGAAGTTGTAACCTAGTAGATTGGATGATACGTTGTGTTGCACGTCGGGCAGGTGTTGAGTGGCTCCCCTCTGGTGATTGATGCTATAGTTTATGATCCCATCTCGTGGCGGTGTGATGGTGTTCCTATCACCAAGGTGGAAGACTGAAGGTTTTCTAGTACCTGGCAGGGCGGGAATGGAGTTAGTACTAGACAAGGATTTACGCCTTTCAAATGCAATGGAAGGCAAGTTTGTCTTACAATATTTTAGCTGAGGGCTGATAAAGTTGTCTGGCGGAGCACGTTTATTTGGATTAGGTTCGTAGAGAGAAGGATCTTCCTTGGTGTTGGAATAGATCGAGAATTTAGAACCATTGTAGTCAGGCCAAGTACAACGAGAAAGATTAGACAATACCTTGGTGATGTTGGTTGTCTTACTCAGGTTGTTGGAGGAGATGGTATCACACTTTTTTTGACTTTCCTGGCGGTGTCCGTACTGCGGGCACTGATTTCCGAAGTGCTTCACAGCGTCAGCAGCCGCACTGTTCTGGACGAAAACTGCTGAAGAATACCTGATGGTAGAACACGGGATAGTATATAAAGGAATATTACCTGAGCTTGTCTGGGACAGAGGCTCGTCATGGTTGTTGATGGTATGGCTGAACGGCTCAGAAGACACTGGTACCTGCATCATTGGTGCCTTTAATAGAGAAGCGTTCAGCTTACCTGTCATCTGAGACATGACAATTCTTGACAAAGCTTTTGATATCTCGAATTATACCTGGCCAGTAGTAGTCCTGTTTCAGGGCCTTGTAGGTATTGTAAAACCCGTAGTGTGAGCGAGATCCCCGGACCAGAAGCAAGATATGTGATCGTAGGCTGTTAGGAACTACCAGTTCTTTGATGTTGGCCCGATCGTCGTTCACCTTCAATTTCCTGGCTCTATAATGCCGGTGCAACACTTTATTTTCTACAAAGAAACCAGGGATAGCGTTAGGTTGGGTCTCAGCCTGTAAGAATAAAGATGTTAATAGGGATTCTTTCTTTGAAACTTAGGGAACTCCAGCACTGAGATTCGGGGGGGGAGGCTCGGAGAATCTTGAGGAACAGCGGCAGCAGCTGGTTTCTGGCGAGCAGCTGTGGCAAGCTTCGTCACCATAACAGGAGGGAAGACGTCGTCAGAATCTTTAGATTGGACCTCTTCAACCAATTGCAAAACAGGATTTTCCACTGCCGAGTCACACACCTGGGGATCTTCCTTGATGATTACATTCGCAGGTTGTTGATCTTCTGCCAAGGCGTTACCCAGGAGAAGTTGAACTCCTGACATGGGAAAAGGCTTTTCCCGGATGGTGACTTTGACTTCACCTTGCATAAACGGAAAATCCAGGCGGACTCTGGCAAGTGGATTTGGAGTAGTGGCAGTTAAGTCTGTGATAAGGACAGGTTTCTCCGGTGTAGGTGACGTTGGGTACAGCTGATTTCAGAAGAATGGACTGTAGAGCAGCTGTGTCCCTCAAGATCTTCACTTTGAACCTTTTCTCCGTATCTCCACGGCTGGCAGAGACTGTTCCGGAGTACAGGTGTCTGTTGAAGAGAGAAAGATTAGTGGAAGAAACAAAAATATTCATCACAGGCTTAGGACTCTTATGAATTTTAGGAGGAGATTTGGGCTTATTTTCACTGCTGACCTTACAGTGAGGATTGGTACACTTTTCTGTGGTATGCCCATAGTCTTTGCAATAATTGCAATACAACGAGGAGTTCACATTACTGGTACTCACTTTTTCAGGACTAAACCAGGAGGACTTACTAGATGGCGTGTCTGCTGGTACTCTATGAATAAGACTGTAGGAGTCAGCCAATTGAGCACATCTGGTAAGATCTCTTTCTTCCTTGTCGGCGAGGTAGAGACGTATTGAAGTAGGTACACGCCTAAGGAATTCTTCCACCAGGATGAGGTTGACGAGATCTGTAAAGGTGGAGACTTTTGCGGCTTCCAGCCACTTCATAAAATATCTCTTTTTGTTATTTGCAAACTCTACATAAGTGGTAGCACTTGTTTTAAGGTAATCTCTAAACTTACGTCTGAAGGTCTCGGTGGTGACGAGGTAGGCATCGAGCACCGCTTGCTTCAGTACCTTGTAGTCGGTTTCAGACGCTATAGTACTGAGAGTAACTGCAGCTCTACCTGTTAAATGAGACCTGAGAAGCACAGACCACTGATCCTGAGGCCAGCTAAGTTGGGTAGCTAGAGCCTCAAATGAAGTAAAAAAGACATCTATTTCTGCCTCAACAAAAGGTGGCATTAACTTAATTGCATGTGAAAGGTTAATACGTACCGGAAGGTTAGCTTCAGCTTGTTGGCGCCGAGTGTGGTGTGTAGTTTCTAAGTCAAGTTCTTTCTTACGGTGGTCTAGAGCACTGGCGGCTTGCTTCTTATTGTGTTCACGTTGTATCTCCAGGTCGCGTTCTTTTAACTCTAGCTGTTCCTGTTCACGCTCACGTTGTAGGGCAACTTGTTCTTTCTGGAGCTGAAGAGTAACCCAAAATTCATTTAACTATGAAAGCTGCAATCTTAAGGGAAGAGGTACCCTAGAGGTAATCACTTCAAAATCACTACGTAATTAGTGCTATTATCTATTCCCTAGTCATGGTTAGTTTCAGTTAAGGTTATATTAAGATAGGGTTAGGTTAGGTGATGTTTTGTTATGTTTGGTTATATTAATACAGAGTATTATTCTCAGACATGTGAAACTATGAAATTCCAAATCTATTTGAGTATCTTCTAGAATTTCATTTACAGAAACGCAAGTTCTTCAAACCGTGTCAAAGAAAACGAGTTAAGCATATACTTTTTATATTTTAAACCAACAATTTAAAATACAATACAGTTATAACTTGAATATGTTCTCTGTTTAGAACAAAGGTTAACTTGCCAGTTTACATGTAGACTATTATTGGAATCATAATATGCTTTCAGACCATCACAAATATCTAGATAACTATCCAGGTGGTGTGAGAATGAGTTTGGTATCTGGTGGTTCAGACTGTAAAATAGTTACACTGTTGTAATATGCGTTGTAGTATGTGTGTCTATAGTCTTTTATAACATAATTGTTTTAAGTCTCCATTTGAAATTAAATACTCTAAATCTCTAAAAGAAAAATCACTTTACATCACATAAATGTATGTAGATATTCTGTTGACATAGTTCACATTTAGTCAGATCCACTTCAGCAGGTGATGCAGACTCCCAGAGGTACATGTAGACGAGCCTAAGCCTAAAAGTAGTAACGTTCACAAGTCTGTTTACCTTTTGGATGACCCCTTTCTCTTTCTGCATAATATTATAATAATGATGATTAACTAGTAAGACTTTCACTTCGTGTCAGATGTAATAAATTTTGTTGCAATTCTCGGTATATTGGTGACCCACACACTGCTCAAAGGCAGTCCAAAGTGGTAATCAACTCCCACATGAGGAGCACATATTTCCGGAGGCCAGTATGGCAGGGGATCCATAGGATCTAACTCCATCATAATTTGATTATATCTGGTCCTTGCAGCAGCCACCACACACATTATTAAAACAGTTAACACTGAAAGGCATCACTGAAAGTACTCAGAGTATGGGTAACGATGTGTATCAGTGCTATACCGACGGCTCTGTAGAAGGTGGACGATGTACCGGATGTGCATGTTCAATGTGTATTTCAACAATCTTCTCTCGTACATACAGCAATGAAGCGCGTCAATGACTGGGCAAGTACAACTCAAACCGAACTTGCAGGCATATACCTTGCCACTGAATTTTTAAAAGACAAAGGCAGTGGACTTATATACTGTGACTCGCAGAGTGCACTCCTGGCATTGAACGCACATAGTAGTCACACCCAGAAAATAGTCAGTGATATTCTAATGAATGTTTTAGATGCTAAAGAAAACAGATTTGAAATTAAATTCTTATGGATACCATCACATGTTGGCATCTTAAGGCATGACACTGTTGATATGCTTGCAAAGACAGCCTGTAGAAAACCAGTGGTAGAAATTGATATGGGTATTTCATTAGCAGTGACAAAGAGAATACTTAAACAAATATCTAATGAAGATCTCACCGACCTATCAAATTCACAAAGACCTGAAAGTTGTAGCATTAAATATTATGATAGATATCGTGAGGAGACATTCACATATGGGACTAATAGAACAAAATCCGGCAATGTGATGTTATAGTGGCCATAATACGCCTGGGATATAGACGTATCTGGCAGCTTTCTCAAAACCCGAATGTCGAGTACACAATGTGTCAACTTTGTGAAAGAGAAAACATGCACTCTCTTGAACATTATATTGTAGAATGTCCCATATTGGCTGACTTTCGCCCCCCTGGGCTAAGGTATGCTGAACTGTGTAATTATTATATGAGTACTGGAACACTTGATGATATATTGGACTTGTACCCAAGATTGTAACCATGTAATATATCAATTATGCAATGTATGTATATGATGTAACTATATAACCTGAGCTTGTAAAAGCACCTTAATCACCTTCAGTGATTAAGTGCTTAATTGCACACTAGTTTCTTATCAGCTATCTCACCCTGTCAGAGTAAAAGAGACAAATGTATGTGAATGCATGTGTGTGTGTATATATGTATGTATATGTGTGTGTNGTGAACCTTTACCACATGACTGAACCATCATCCATGGTAGAACATCCCTGACTGAACCTTCATCCATGGTAGAACATCCCTGCCTGAACCTTCACCCATGGTAGAACATCCGTGACTGAACCTTCATCCATGGTAGAACATCCCTGACTGAACCTTCATCCATGGTAGAACATCCCTGACTGAACCTTCATCCATGGTAGAACATCCCTGACTGAACCTTCATCCATGGTAGAACATCCCTGACTGAACCTTCATCCATGGTAGTGTAACGGGGACCAATCTATACTAAACGTCTCTTCTCTTGATTACCTAAACCTGGTCGTCATGTACTCTGATGTATGATGTTCACCAGTGTTCCGGCTTGTTGTAACCTTCAGTCCAACTCCCTGAACCTAGAGCGTTTGGTCGCCAAGATATCACGACACGAGGACGTTGTACCTCAATACCAGCAAGTTCACTAGAGACTTAATAAAGAACGCCGCCACCACCTGACTTCAAACCTTTACTGATTAATTCCCCCAACTGACGGTGGAGCAGGAAACCGTCAATTAGTCCTAGATTCCCGAATGTGGATCCCCAATTATTTGAAAGGAGGGATGAGATTTACTTTAAATGTGTGGATTAACTCAACCAAAGGGCTTATATTGAAAATAGAATAAAGGATGCTTGTACAGTTCACAGGAGTCTATACGGTAAACAGGGGCGTGAATAAACCTTACCGAAATAATAGAACATAACTTATATGCTGGGGGAAATTCCACTAAACACCATAAATTCTAAACAAGATTTATTAAAACATAAATATCATGGAATAAGTGAACACTCCGTACTGAATTTATTTCTAACTGAAATTCTTCCTAAAACAGAGGCACTGATTAATGAATTTAACAGGAACAGTACCAACTCGTAAGCACTTTACCGTGTTCCCAAGCCACGCCAGATGTTGAGCCTGGCCTTATGGAGGAAGATGTTGACCGCAGCTGCCCGCCCGCCACACTGACCAACACTGCTCTCTCCAGCGGAGAGGCTCACATGGGCTTTGTTGTCAAATTACTATTCAAAGATGATTAATAAAACTTAATTATGCACTGGTCACTGAAGGTGACCTAATAATTATTCATAACAATTGGAAAATTACCTAGATACTTGAGCAGGCGATGAGTCACAATAACGTGGCTGAAGTAGTTTGACCAGACCACACACTAGAAGGTGAAGGGACGACGACGTTTCGGACCGTCCTGAACCATTCTCAAGTCGATTGGGCCATTCTCACAATCGACTTGAGAATGGTCCAGGACGGACCGAAACGTCGTCGTCGCTTCACCTTCTAGTACTTAGATACTTAAGCACCGGGTTGATTATTAAATCCAATATTGCATATTTACATTAATTAACAATTTAAGATGATTGGTACATATTTTCCAGCTCGTGGATGGTATCATCCTCAGATTCGTCTGTACTTGACGACGAGTGAACTCTTTACCTTGAAGTGTCGTTAAATTAACATAGTTACTTATCAAATGATGTCATTAATTCCCATTACTTTATGAATGAATTCCTCTAAACTGATGAATATAAACACAAAGGGGACGACGGCCATCTTGTCTAACCTCTGCCACTAATCCCTTGGACCATGGAGGATAACTCTTCCTGCCTTACCAGGTCATAAGTTAACACTTGAGTTGCTACTTGTTGTGCGGGCGCGCACACGCGCGTCTGTACTGGGGTTAATTCCCCCTGTATTCTGCTGTTATAGTAGAACATCCATGGTCAGACCTTCATCCATGGTCAGACCTTCATCCATGGTCAGACCTTCACCCATGGTCAGACCTTCATCCATGGTCAGACCTTCATCCATGGTCAGACCTTCATCCATGGTCAGACCATCATCCATGGTCAGACCTTCATCCATGGTCAGACCATCATCCATGGTCAGACCATCATCCATGGTCAGACCATCATCCATGGTCAGACCATCATCCATGGTCAGACCATCATCCATGGTCAGACCTTCATCCATGGTCAGACCATCATCCATGGTCAGACCATCATCCATGGTCAGACCATCATCCATGGTCAGACCATCATCCATGGTCAGACCATCATCCAAGGTCAGACCATCATCCATGGTCAGACCATCATCCATGGTCAGACCTTCATCCATGGTCAGACCTTCATCCATGGTCAGACCATCATCCATGGTCAGACCATCATCCATGGTCAGACCATCATCCATGGTCAGACCATCATCCATGGTCAGACCTTCATCCATAGTCAGACCATCATCCATGGTCAGACCATCATCCATGGTCAGACCATCATCCATGGTCAGACCATCATCCATGGTCAGACCATCATCCATGGTCAGACCATCATCCAAGGTCAGACCATCATCCATGGTCAGACCATCATCCATGGTCAGACCTTCATCCATGGTCAGACCTTCATCCATGGTCAGACCATCATCCATGGTCAGACCATCATCCATGGTCAGACCATCATCCATGGTCAGACCATCATCCATGGTCAGACCATCATCCATGGTCAGACCATCATCCATGGTCAGACCATCATCCATGGTCAGACCATCATCCATGGTCAGACCTTCATCCATGGTCAGACCATCATCCATGGTCAGACCATCATCCATGGTCAGACCATCATCCATGGTCAGACCATCATCCATGGTCAGACCATCATCCATGGTCAGACCATCATCCATGGTCAGACCATCATCCATGGTCAGACCATCATCCATGGTCAGACCATGGTCATCCATGGTCAGACCATCATCCATGGTCAGACCATCATCCATGGTCAGACCATCATCCATGGTCAGACTATGGTCATCCATGGTCAGACCTTCATCAACAAGTGCACTTGGTCGACCCCGACCACCCAATGACATTCCCCAAACAGTCACGTGTCACCCTGCAAAGTTTGGTGAGACTAGCCCTTAGCGTCTGGCTCCCAACCTCGAACAAACAAGCAGACATTCTGTTATCGGTGCAGAATTGCGATAGTCGAGCAAACCATGCAACGGTCTTGACGTTCTCTACGTTCTTACAGGCAGAACGTTTTCCAGGTTCTTCCCAAGCACAGAGAGTAGCACTGTAAAGTGTAAATGGTTCTTCCCAAGCACAGAGAGTAGCACTGTAAAGTGTAAATGGTTCTTCCCAAGCACAGAGTAGCACTGTAAAGTGTAAATGGTTCTTCCCAAGCACAGAGAGTAGCACTGTAAAGTGTAAATGGTTCTTCCCAAGCACAGAGAGTAGCACTGTAAAGTGTAAATGGTTCTTCCCAAGCACAGAGAGTAGCACTGTAAAGTGTAAATGGTTCTTCCCAAGCACAGAGAGTAGCACTGTAAAGTGTAAATGGTTCTTCCCAAGCACAGAGAGTAGCACTGTAAAGTGTAAATGGTTCTTCCCAAGCACAGAGAGTAGCACTGTAAAGTGTAAATGGTTCTTCCCAAGCACAGAGAGTAGCACTGTAAAGTGTAAATGGTTCTTCCCAAGCACAGAGAGTAGCACTGTAAAGTGTAAATGGTTCTTCCCAAGCACAGAGAGTAGCACTTTAAAGTGTAAATGGTTCTTCCCAAGCACAGAGAGTAGCACTGTAAAGTGTAAATGGTTCTTCCCAAGCACAGAGAGTAGCACTGTAAAGTGTAAATGGTTCTTCCCAAGCACAGAGAGTAGCACTGTAAAGTGTAAATGGTTCTTCCCAAGCACAGAGAGTAGCACTGTAAAGTGTAAATGAATTACTCTAAATTAACGTTAATTTTGTTTTCATGTTCACTTTACCCTCATGTTCTCTCTTCTTTCATGTTCTCTTCCCACTGACCTTCTCTCCTCTTTTCTTTGACGTTCACTCTCTCTTGACGTTCATTGTGGTTTGATATTTGATGTTTTCACTCGTTGTTATCATCCACTCTGAGCTTCCTTCAGTCAAACAATCACTCTTGCCCGTCAAACAAAGAAGCCAAACACTAAAGACCATAAATCATCTGATATACTTCATCAAAGCTTCACCTTAGGTAATCAATGAGTTCCTGATTGGCTCCCAGACTCGGTGTCCCACCAGGCTCTCACAAGTGGTGTGCCAATCAGGCCGTTCTGATTGTATTATGGAAGCTTCAGGACGGGGCTTATGATGCTGGGGTAAGCATCAAGACGAGGCTTCATGATGCTGGGGTAAGCTTCAAGACGAGGCCTCATGATGCTGGGGTAAGCTTCAAGACGAGGCTTCATGATGCTGGGGTAAGCTTCAAGACGAGGCTTCATGATGCTGGGGTAAGCTTCAAGACGAGGCTTCATGATGCTGGGGTAAGCTTCAAGACGAGGCTTCATGATGCTGGGGTAAGCTTCAAGACGAGGCTTAATGATGCTGGGGTAAGCTTCAAGACGAGGCTTCATGATGCTGGGGTAAGCTTCAGGACGAGGCTTCATGATGCTGGGGTAAGCTTCAAGACGAGGCTTCATGATGCTGGGGTAAGCTTCAAGACGAGGCTTCATGATGCTGGGGTAAGCTTCAGGGCGGGGCTTCACGATGCTGGGGTAATCACTTGTAGTCTTCACAGCTGTGGAGAGCTGAAAACTTTCTCCTATTTTGATCAAGTCAATTCAGGTTATTGTGAATTATTTTGGCGAAGTTAATACCCAGTATTGTGAGTTATGGGAGTTGTAAAGTTGTTACCATAGTGAAGTTTGAAGTGTGTTGGAGGCAGAGAACACTGGTGTTGCCAGGCCAGCCTCCGGGAGAGGTGTTTGGAACCCCAAAAGCCTCACCTTTCCCAAACATTCCTGCGAACGTGTATAGTGCATTCATCTGAGTGGCTGCTACTGAACCCTTCGCTAAAACGATCCCACCACCACCATTACTACCACCAGCAATCACCATCCACCGCAAACCTACATCGTCAACCACCACCAAGTAGTTTTAAGACGTAGTTTCATGCCGTCAGTAACCCCGGGTAAGTGTCAGACACAACCTCCTCCACTTGTGTACTCTTCTGCTCACTTAGGGAAGTCAAAATTTCTATACATGATACATGGT
>WNGS01003140.1:0-49307 GCA_020271785.1 Procambarus virginalis | reverse complement strand
CCCCCCAGCTGCTGCTGGGGCTCTTATTCTTCTGCTCTCTTGATTCGCTCTGATGTTCCCTTTATCCTTACTTTTTTCCTTCGCCTCTCCATTGTTCTTCTGCTCGTATCTTTGTGGGGAAATGGTACATAGTTTGTTCCATTTATCTTCCCCGAGTCCCGCTTTCTCTTCTCTTCCTGACCTGAAACACCTACTGGACTCCCTGCCGGAGCTGTGCTCCTGCTGGTGATTTCAGTTGTCGTCATTCCCTATGGGGTGATGTTCTGATGAACACCCGAGGTCGCCTTCTTGAGCCGTTTATCCTCTCTTTTTCCCTGTCTCTTCTGAATTCTGGTGAGCCCACGCATTTGGACTCTCGGACTCACATCCTTTCCTGTCTTGATCTTTCTCTTTGCTCATCTTCTCTTTACTTAGATTTCACGTGGCAGGTTCTTGATGACCTCCATGGCAGTGACCATTTCCCCATCCTTGTTTCCTTTTTCTCTTTTCGCCATCCCCTCTCCTTCCCTAGGTGGCAGTTTGCTAAAGCAGACTGGAACCTATTTACCCCCCAGTGCTGCTCTCTCTGACCTCCCTTCTACCTCCCCTCGCTCTCTCCTCCTTTTTCATGACACTGTTTTCGATGTCCTCCGCTCTATTCCTCGCTCTTCCTCTCGGGGTCCACGGAAGTGCGTTCTCTGGTGGAATGCAGACTGTGCTCGGGCTGTCCGCTGTAAGCGTGCAGCCTGAAAGAGACACAGCCATCGGCAGACGGCCGATTCTTTTCTTTTCTTTCGGAAAACGAGTGAGGTGGCCCGTAAGGCCATCTGTACGGCTAAACGTGAATGTTGAGCACCTTATGTCTCTACCATTACGTCCGAAACTCCTCGGTCTCAGATCTGGAAGCGTATCAGCAAGATAGTGGGTAAGTTCGTTCCCGATGTTTCACTGGTCCTCACCTCCGTGGTACTCCTTGTGGCAGACCTGTTGCAGGTCGCTCCGAACTGGGTTCCCACCTTTTCTTCTGTTAGCTCTGGTCTTCATCTCCCCAATCTTTCCTTCTTCATAAACCTGTCGTTGAATCTCGTCCTTTCGATTTCTCCACTCGTCTTCGCCTTCCCTATAACGATCCGTTCTCTCTCTCTGAACTTCGTTTGCCCTGGCCCTCTGCGGTTCTACAGCAGCGGGCTCTGATGGCATTCATTATGAGATGCTTCTCCATCTCCCTCCGTGCACGTCTCAGTATTTACTGAGTCTGTATAATCGGATCTGGGAGTCGTCGTCAGTCCCTGAGGACTGGCTCGATGCCGTTGTCCTCCTTGTTTGCAAACCAGTGTCACTGGGAACATCCCCTAAGGACTTTCGCCCTATTGCCCTCACAAGTTGTGTCTGCAAACCCTTTGAACGTATGGTTAACGTTCGTCTGATGTGGTTCCTGGAACACCATCACCTCTCCACTTCTCAATTTGGTTTCCGCAAGTGCCGCAGCACAACAGATGTCCAGGTGAACTTGGAGGTCTTTATTCGTACAGCTTTTGCTGCGAAGACCTCCGTTGTTGCCGTCCTTTTTGACCTGGAAAAGGCTTATGACACCACATGGCGTTATCATATTCTATCCCAGCTTTATTCTTTTGGCCTTCGTGGTCATCTCCCTCTCTTTCTCCAAATATTCCTCTCTCGTCGTTCCTTTTGGGTGAGGCTTGGTACCACTCTCTCTCTGCCTCTTTTCAGCAATACAAAGGTGTGCCTCAAGGTAGTGTTCTGAGCACTACTCTTTTCTGGTTGCCCCCAATGATCTTCTTTCCTCTCTTCCTTCAGGCGTCTTCTCTGCTCTCTATGTCGATGATCTTACCCTTTGCTGTCAGGGTGATGATTCGCCTCTCCTTCAACGCCGGCTTCAACTTGCGATTGATGCTGTGTCGTCTTGGGCCACCGATCATGGCTTCAAGTTCTCTTCTACTAAGATTTGTGCCATGACTTTTATTCGGAAATGGGTCGTTCTTCGTCCCTCTTTGTCACTTTATGGTCATCCCCTTGAGTACAAAGATTCCGCGAAGCTTTTGGGGTTATTCCTTGACACTCGTTTGTCTTGGTCTCCCATATCTCTTACCTCCGAGTTCATTGCTCTAAGGCCCTTGTCCTCCTTCGGGTATTGTCCCATACTTCTTGGGGATCAGATAGGCGCACTCTCCTTGCTTTACATTCCTCTCTGGTCCTGTCTAAGCTCGATTATGGTTGCCCTACTTACTCGACTGCTTCTCCTTGTACTCTTGGCCATCTTGATGCTTTGCACCATACTGGGTTGCGCCTCAGTTCTGGTGCCTTTTGTTCGACTCCCGTCCTTAGCTTGTATGTTGACACTGGCTTCCTGTCTCTCCAGGACCGCCGTGATCGCTACTGTCTTCGCTATCTTGCGCGGCCCTTGCAACATCCTTCCTCTCGCCTCTGTCCTGCTTTAACTTTTACCCCTCCTACGGTCCCTGTTCCTCTTCATCACCTCCCTCTTTCTGTCCGGTTATCTCGCTTACAGGATTCTCTTTCCATTCGTATTTTTAATATTTCTCCTCGTGTTGTTCCTTCCTTGCCCCCGTGGAGAGTCCCCCTTCCACAGTTTTGTACATCCTTGACCCGCATCACTAAGGCTTTTATTCCTCCTACGGTTCTAAAACACCTTTTCCTTGAGTACTTTTCTTCTCACTCTCACTCCGTTTCCGTCTTCACTGATGGGTCTAAGTCTGCGGACGGTGTTGGCTACTCTGTTGTTTTTCCTGATCGCACTTATATGTGTCGCTTACCTCCGGAGACTAGCATCTTCACAGCAGCACTTTATGCTATTTTCTATGCTCTTCGTCTCCTGCTCTCTCATTGCCGATCTTCCTTTGTAGTTGTTGTTGACTCTCGTAGTGCCCTCATGGCTCTCGGGTCCTTTAATCCGGTTCATCCAGTGGTTGTCGAGATCCAGCACTGGTTGTTTCTTGTTCAAAGTAAATTTAAGTCGGGTAAGTTTTGTTGGGTTCCCAGCCATATTGGTGTCTCTTTAAATGAGCGGACAGCTTCCTTGGCGGATGCTGCCGCCAGGGAAGCTGTCCGCTCTTGTCCCATCTCTCGCAAAGGTATTCCGACTTTTACCCGGTTATCCATTCCTCCATCCTTACCCGGTTATCCATTCCTCCATCCTTACCCGTTGGGAGGCTTGTTGGTCGTCTGTTACTGGTAACAAACTGCGTTCTCTTAAAGGTTGTGTGTCCTTGTGGCCGTCCTCCTAGCATCGTAACCGGTGATGGGGAAATGGCCCTGGCGAGGTTGCGTATTGGCCATACTCGCTTAACTCATGGTCACTTGATGGAGCGCCGCCCTGCTCCTTATTGTCCTAATTACATTGTCCATCTTACGGTCGTGCATATCCTTGTTGAATGTCCTGACTTCCGGGATGAGTGTGTGTCTTGTTTTCCGACCGTCCCCCGCGGTCGCTTGTCTCTCGATAGTATTCTTAGTGACTCGGATACTTTTGATATCATTCGCCTTATGCGTTTCTGTTCTCGTATTGGCGTCCTTGGTAATATTTAGCGCCCTCTGATTATACCGCACATTTGATGGTGCTACATAATCTTCCCGGTTTGGTGCCTTCTTTTTTGATAATTACTTACTTCTACAGTCAAGCTAGACTCTGTTCCAGCTGGGGGTGGGGGAAGAGAGCCCAGATAATGTTGGTAAAGCTCAAACTTTTATGAGAAGGTCGACCAGTGAGATATATTGAGACCACTGTAGTAAAAATGGACATGTGCGTTATTGTAATAGAATACACCCAGAGTTGCTTCATAACACACTACTTGTTCTACAAAGGGTGACAATCTAATACCTTGAATTTTTCTCCAGCTAAGACAGACTGGGTAACTGCTTTTTGACCCTGCATGAAGCAAGGTCATATTTTGAATAACGAAAATGTCTGGAAGCATGTAGTTATGATTCGAGAAATTGGCTCATCACGGACGTTGAATGCATAAAGTGTCCTCTCCGATGTAGAGAAAGTTGAATGTACTCACCTAGTTGTGGTTGCGGGGGTTGAGTTTTGGCTCAACCCCCGCATCAATGTATGAAATCTTGTTGGTCCAGGATATTGGAGGTGTAGTCCAGCCTGTACCCTTAATTCAGATACATTTATAGCTTCCTAACGTCTGGTTTTAGGAAATAATCTTGCAGGTGAGCAAGTAGGTTGTGGGAAATTTCCTATTAAAGCAGCAGAACCAGGAGGTGACAAAGGGGAATTCGAAGCAGAAGAGATCTTTGTTAATCCTGCCAGTGTATTCATACGATCATTAAATTATAAGACCAAAGGTTCTCCTGCCAGTTCCAGAGTAGAATTTCGGAACATCAGCAAACCTCTAAAGGGTGACTGGGATGAAGATTTGTCCGAATCTTTCTTTTCAAATTTTGATGAATTAAGTACAAAGTATTTGGACTGAACTAAATCCAGTCATTCCCCTTTAGGATGACGTTGGGATGAAAGAATTTATTGTTAACTAGCTGTACCCGCCATGTGTTGCTGTGGCTCAGACTGGTTAAATGGAAAAGAAAGAAAAGAGTAAATGCTCGTTTCTAACATATTTAATTTCACAATGCTTGTGGGTATACAATAATTTTTCTTGTTCCACTGTCTGTGAAGTTATAGAGATTGTCTGATTGCCGACTCTAGAACACGTAACATATAACTGTCCATGTGAGAAGCAATCCGTGTCTAAATCTAAACCGCACAATTCTAAATATTGGCCCTGAGCTTTGTTGATGGTGATTGCAAACGCCAATTGGGAATTACAATCTCTTAAATTGAAATGGAAAATCCGTTGGAACTACAGGAATGTGAGGAATGAGGACATCTTCACCTTTGTAAGGTCCTGTCAAGATTTTTGCTTCTACGACGTTGCTGAATATTTGTTTACTGCAAGCCTGCCATTGCTAAGCTTTGGCTGGTTGATATTTCGTAAAATGATAATTGGCACGCCGATTTTTAATTCCAATTCGTGCGGTGGCGGTATCCCTGGCAGATTGAGTGAATTAAAAAATTCTGTTGGATAATTAACCGCTTCATCTGCTTCCACCACAATGTCGACGGACTGCCCCGTTTCCGTTCCCAATTTCCAGATACTGATGTGAGAATATCTCAGCTGATGAGTCGTTTTGCAGTTGGACACGCATATTTGTAGTTAATTTTAACATATTTACGTGGCGCCACAAAGTAGAGTACTTCAGGCAAGCATTTATTTCGTCCGTTGGTGTCGATCGAGAAATTACAGGTAATGATTTCATAAAATCTCCTGCAAGTAATATTAATGCGATTTCAAATGGTCTGATGTTTCCACGCAAATCTTGCAATGATCGATCAAGAGCCTCAAGCGATTTTTTGTGGGCCATTGTGCATTCATCCCAAACAATAAATTTACATTTCTGCAATACTTTCCCCTTGCTGGATGCTTTGGAAATGTTGCACGTGGGAGTTTCAATGAACTGCCTGTCCAATGGCAATTTCAATGCTGAAGTAGCAGTTCTTCCACCTGGTAGCAATGTCGCAGCTATTTCCGACGATGCAAGAGCTAAGGTTATGCCATTTTGAGATCCAAATGCTGCCAAAATCAATCTAATTAGAAAGGTTTTACAGTTCCTCCTGACACATCTTAGAAGATTTCTCCAAACCTATTATTGACAGTTTGAATTATTTGATCGTAAATGCTTTTCGCTCAAGCGTTAGCTTAAGAATATTTGATTGTACATACGGCAACAGATCACCCGTGATGTAATCTTGTTCACGACGCAATTCTACATTGAACGAAGCTGCAGCAGATCGATTCGGTGATGGCATTCCCAATTGATTGAGAACTTTGTTCGCGATTTCTAAGCACAAATCTTTAATCATTATCAACGCTTCGTTCATATTTGAGTTTTCCTTGCATTTTAAACGGACAATATCTTCAGCCATGTGCGATTTGTGTTTCTCCCATACTCTGTTGGAGATAAAGGAGAGCCGGTGGTTAATATGATTGCAAACAATGCACGAATTTGATTTGGATGTGACGTGTTGGACGTGTCATTAATGCATACATCCCAGTATCGGTCGTTCTTCAATAAATTCAGAGCTTGACATGCACTACGGAAAGTGGTATGTGTTACGCCGCTGATAAATCTCATTGCTGGAAAGACGTTGGCCCGGGTTCATTTACCAACAGCTTGCGAAGAATTCATCTTGATTGGAATGCACGGTGTACAGTCTGTCAAAATGACGCAAACGCGTCATTTTGACATAACGTGAATAAAGCAGTTGACGTTGTTGTAGCCGGTGGATTCATAGCTGTTTGTTGCACATTTGTAGCTGTGAAATAAACATGTCCATTTTCTTGTTTTCAAAATAAAAACAAAATATGCTAACGAAATATTTCAATTCAAACGCCGATCAATCGACATAGCTCAATTTCACCACCCATAGCACTGAAAAATAAGACGAACAGTTAAACAACGGAATGAAAAAATGAAAAAAGAAACAAATTGAAACCCACGAAATGAACGGTATGGTTAACAACACAGCTCAATTCTAATGCAATGTCACACAAAATAAGTAAATCAAAATTAAAATAAATCAAAATCTAAGAAAATTCAATATATCACTGCAATTGGAAACATTGAAATTGAATCGTAACATATCTTGTATATTGTATGTTGCTCTTACGTGCTACAGATGGCGCTGTTTTTCAAAAAATGCATGTTTTTACCTATCACAGTTGTAGCATCTAAGTAGTAGGTATATCTAAACACACACATATTCGAAAGGAACGTTGTGTCAAAATTTCAAACCAATCGGTGAAGAACTTTCAGAGATTACAGCGTGTGTTGCGCATACGTCCTACAGATGGTGTTGTTTAAAAAAATAAAACATGTTTTTTTCCGGTCACAGGTAACTCATATATATACTAGATATATAAAAACCATCGCCTATTTGAATTCAATGTTGTGTCAAGATTTCAAAGCATTCGGTAAAGAGATTTCGAATATTTCACTCACTTGAAAAACACAAGAAAAACAGAGCTTTTCAAAAAAAGCATATTTTTTCCCGTCACAGACGTGACATCTATATAGTATGTATATAAAAACCCGCTCGGATGTGAATGAAACATTGTGTGTAAATTTCAAGAAAATCGGTGAAGAATTTTCGGAGATTAGCGATTTTGAACAAACGAACATTTCAATTTTTATTTATATAGATGTTACACACCCCACCTTGTCGGATGTCGAGTCTGGTACCTTGTATTCAGTTACGAGTCTGCATGATGGTTCTGTTAATGCAGTGTCGTCGCCTAGGTTCTTGCAGGAAGAAATTGGACATTCCTACGATGATCAGTTTCTGTGGAGGAAAGTGAATACCCAAGCTTCTTCCTCCTCACCTGCATATGAAATAAATGTGGAACTTGTCTTCCCCCATCGCATATTCAGAGGTTATTAGGAACGGATCAGTACAAAGAAGTACCAAGTAACACACTGAGTGTGTGTTAGAGTTGGTAGGCGCTTGCAGACGTTTGGATTGTGGTAGATAACCTTCTTATGATGGTGAGATTCCGACTGTGGTTAGTAGCAGTTTGTTGTTGGCAAGGGTGACCTTTCACAAAACGCTGGGGAACTTACGAGTGAGTTTCAAAAAGATTGCAACACACTTATGAAAGACTCTTCGTCATGGGGAGTAAATGTCCTGGAAATAATTTCGCACATCATATATTAAATATATTTTTAACCTTAAACAATAAAATTGACTTTTAACCTTAAACAATATTATTGACTTTTAACCTTAAACAATATAATTGACTTTTAACCTTAAACAATATAATTGATTTTTAACCTTAAACAATAAAATACATTTTTAACCTTAAACAATAAAATTGGATTCGTTTCTATTAGGAGGGTCTATTATGACAATCCTGTTATGAGGATTCGTTATCTGTTTAAATCTCTAAAATTACCTAAATATCTTCCCCATTTAAGACTAACGAAACTTTGCACTATAAACAATCATTATATACCAATTAATAAATGGAATTTCAATGAGGATTTGTCCTCTTGTTAATATAATACAAAATTAATCATTATACATACATACTTGGCTGACGCAATTCCTTATGTGATTTTCGTCAGTTGTTTATTCCTGACGACAAGACAACTGAGAAACTAAAATTGTTCTAATTTGTCTCGTTGTTTAATTGAGGTATAGAAATTAAATATAGATAGTTTATAGATACATCGAGTTAATCATATTAATTTGATTTCTTAATCAATTAGAATTTTGAACCCTTACCACAAACAAATATTAATCCTGACTCTCACTAGAAAGTCAGGCAGGGAGTAGAAAAGTTGCGACGCCATTACTCATGGTGACTCATAGAGACACACAAACATTGACGTATTGGACGATTTACACCATCAATAATTGATTATAGTTCTTCTACAAAACCATGTTTAACAAACTCAACTCCAACACATGCTTAAGGTTAAGTGAATCTTCATTTCATATTGATCTGCTTAATCTGACCAGTTTAAGTTAGATCAGGGAGTCATGGGAAGTGCAGGGGCAGGTTATGAACATGAACAGTAAAAAAAAGCATGTGATTCTTCACTTCCTAAGTCAACGAATTGACTAGGGAATAAAAGTTATCATCAACTAATAATTTCATGGTAATAACCTATTTACCGCCAGATTAATTGGTTATTGGGACTCATGAGACAGATAAATAAGTGAGAATTTTAGTTTATATTCATCAACTGTCAATAATCCACAGTTGATAATATTGAACTTAATATAGTATTTAAAGTTGCTAACAACAAGTTTGATCAAGTCAAGAGGTTTATCGAGACTTGGCAAGCTAGATGATACCAAAGTAACAGCCGACGAGATGGATGCCATTATGTCAGATTTAGCCCAGTACGAAAACAATATATAACTTTAAGTAGTGTGAGTTACCACACACACAATCCAGCATAATCAGAAGCATAACTACCAACGATTGATTTACCAACTTACGCTGGACTGAACAAAGAAAATTCAGATATATTCTGACAGTCCTCTGATGCTCATGTAAAACTCAAAGGCTTCAATTTCAAAAGTAATGAAGTTTATGGTTGTTGTTAAATGCTTGTCAGTGGGAAGGATTGTAGAATAAATTACCCGTGGCCTTTCCTTCATTTATTGTTAAAATTATATAACTCTCTACTGGGCCACGTAACTAGTTATCGTGAGTAAGTGTGTGCAGGGCCACGGCTGAGGTTGATCTGATCTAGAAGTATGGTCCTCAACAACACCTGTGACGAGCATACCACGAACGCCCTGTTCTCACAGGTTGCAGAGTCAACAGAAGTAGACATATGAACATGCTCACCACATGATGGCATCCAACGCCGTTCGGGAGGCTATCATCGGCGTCCTCAACAATCTAGTTGATGAACGTCTTGGTTGTGTACCTTGTTGGAAAACTTGACTCATGTATATCATATAAATTGATACTATTTACATAGTTACAAAGGACCACCACCTTTCGAGAAAAAGTGAAAAACAAGGGTAGAGCAAGTGATTAAATATTTTACTCCATGAACTATGGATGTTTAAATTAATATTACATTGAATATTAAAAGGACTGTATTATGAGTCAAATTCACTCACCCAAATTGGGGGGTTACATGCTAAAGGATTAGTGCATCCCTAGCATTATTCTGGCGCTAGTTCTTCGCCAGAGTAATCATAATATGAAAATAAATAAGGTTGATTATATAATAGTAATTAGAGGTAAATGTACCTCAATATACTACTGTAATATTGAATAGTATATGGTAAACCAAATGGGTCAGTATAATTGATCTCCTTGCGAGATCCTTAATATAACTACAGAGTTATTTCTACGGATAAACATGAACAGCTTAGCTGTAAATCTAGTGAGGTCTAATCGGTTACCACGCTCCACCGACGACGTGTTGCATTGGACAAATTGTTGCACGTGTAGGTGGGGAAGCCTAACCCCTCGTTTGACGTCGACTCAGGAGGAGATTTGGTTAATTTGCATTAGCCCTAACGACAACTAGCCTAAATGTTAACTGTGACCACATGATAACAGAAAGGAAATAATAGTTGCCGAGCCTCATGTCCGTTGATGGAGAGAACTGTGCAATTCTCCGTCCTCCAGCTGTTGCGTGAAAGGCGTTGACTATGGAATTGCAATTATACTAGTTCTGGGACACGGCTGTTGATTGTCAATTTTACGTAGCAACGTTCTTATAAATGTAAGAACGAACAGAAACTGAGCAAATTTTTTGCTGTGGTGTCTCTCTCTCTCTGCATGCACGTTGGTAAGTATGGCGTCGTCCACTCCGAGTCGCCTCTTCTTCCTCTCCAGCTGAGATACGCATTCGCACAACCCTTAAAGTATTCTCGAGCTTAAAGTATTTATTCACTTGCAATTAATAACAGAAGTGAGGACTTGTGACAGATATTTATGTCCATGATAAATGTATTAAGGTGCAATATAATTTTTTGCATAGTGCAAGACAGCTTATTAAGACTGCACAAAAGATATGAAAGTAATATTCCATAAATTGCTTTATACTGCAATATTTTCCACTGTAATTGTTAATACACCTAAATGAGCGAATTCAGTAAGCAATAATATGCTATGTAAAAAAAAACGAATTAAACGATTACCCTTAGTAAAGGAATATAATTAACTACAATTCTACAAGTTAGTAATTTTAGTAACTACTTGTGGTTAATACAAATGTTGTATAAAAATACAAGAGATGTATGAAACTGTTGGTTATTTCCAACATAACTCCGGGGGGAGAAAACTCGGGTCGTAGTTCAGGTCTTAGTACTAACGTACACCTGTTTCTCTATCCTGAAGTTATATTTATGGGTTAGTAGCTTAGTAGGTTAGTACGCACCTAACGGATGTCCCAAATCTGTGGTACAAATATGACTCTAAGTCAACATGGGAACGTAAATTAAATGTTGAAAATGTTGAATAATGTTGAATTCATCTATAATCAAGGACTCAATAAGGCTTACAGAAGATTCAATGACTAGTGTCGCTGTGACGTGTAATGGTTGAATTACTTAGTCACTGAACTGGTCTGCAAACTCAGAAAATGTTCTTAAGAACAGATGATTATTGTATAAGTTGTATTCTACATTATTATACAGTAAAATATTATTCATTGGGTCATTCAAGATCAAGGAGACTTTGATACTACAGTAAGGTCGCTGTCTAGGGTCGCTGTGACTTGTAACTGTAGAGTTCCTAGACAATAACATCACTGATCATCATGATCACTCCAAACTCAAATGAGGAGATTTGATTTAATATGCACTGCCGTGCAGTAGTCATTCTGACTGATGGTATAACTAAGTTTCTAACCTAGCTAAATAATAATGAGCACAGATTAGGCTATTACTCAGTTGAAACGTAATGTCCCTAATACCTACTGTGACGGTGTTCCCCCCTTCTAATTCTCCCACGCCTGCTGTAAGAGTCATGTTTACTATTCCCGAGCGTTCTCTACATTGCGGGCCTCAGTTTAAAATATGTGGGAGAGTATAGTGTTTTCGCAAAGCCGAGAAATTTATGAAAGTAGAGTATTTTGGCCTGTGGGATAGGCCCTTTAGAAAGCCAATATGGCGCTGGCTCTTCTGTTCTCCCGCCAAAACTGTGTGACGTCAGTGTCACAAGATTAGTCATCGTCAGCGACGTGGCACTGGGAGCCAATGAAAACCTCCCTTGGCAAATGTGACGTCACATAGGCAGGGGGGTCCAGCCGCAGTGACAGGTTGTCGCCATCAGTATCACACGACGCGTCCGCGAGGCAGGACGTGCGACTGGTCATCCTGTCAGAGTGACGGATTACCCGAGCTCCGGTGGATATAAGCGTCTCCTGTTGTCAGCACACACTCTGTGAGGCCTTCCTTCAACCCAGTCGTGAACCAAATAAGGAATTGACGGCATATTGAGCAACAAGTGCTCCAGGACAGGTGCGTTGCAAGAGTGTGGACCGGGCATTGACGTATGTGACGTCCTTGGCAGCTCACTCGTGTAGGATTCAGCTTAGTGGCTGGGCCAATCCACCGTGAGGGATCCTAGTTGACCGACTTGTCAACTAGATTGGACGTGTGATCGACGGTCCTGTCAAGTTTGACAGTAAGACGACAATCCCGTGGAACCTTACGAGTCACCAGTTGTATGCAAGCACGTCGAGAAGTCTTCCTTCATACCTAGACAACGAGGGAATTGACAGTGTAGTGAGCTTCAAGTGCTCTGGAGTCGGGTGCTGTGCAAGCGGAGCTTAAGCAGAATCGTCTGGGACGACTAATAACTTCACAGTGACATTGTAGTGGCGGGGCCAGTTCCACTGGGAGTGCAGTGATAAGGAACTAATTGGGAAATGTATGACTACCGTCGAGACGTAGGCTGGCTGCTGTAGTTGGGAGAAAAGTTGACGGCCGGGAGACCGACTTCAACCCTGCAAAGCGTGGAGGAGGAGCACGGACCTGCAGTGTACAGAAGCGGTGAGACGCGATCATCCTGGGAAGTTGGCTTGTGTTTCTGGAGGGTGTACGAGGCGAGAGCCTAGACCAGGAGCTGCAACTCAACTCTCATCATAAGATAGGTGAAGTAGGTGTTTACAGTTACCCTCCCATTTCCCCTTTAGTTAGCTATAAATATTTGCCAGAGTATTTTTCATGTTGTGAGCAAGTCTCACCTGTATCTATGTCACAGAGGGCACAGTGTGCGTCGTGAGGCTATCACAGAGCTCTCACAGTATTCGTTTACATATATCTATGTGTGGTGTGTGCAAGCACCAGGATTTATTAAAGATTTGCTGTGACTAAAATTTATTTCCTGTGAACATTATTATATATATTACTAGTGAACCAGTTATTGGTGTTAGGCTATGAGCCCAGACTTTATATAAATGCTATGGTTGATCTCCATGATTTATATATATATATATATATATATATATATATATATATATATATATATATATATATATATATATATATATAGATATATATATATATATATATATATATATATATATATATATATATATATATACAGTGGTACCTCGGAATACGAGTGTCCCTGTATACGAGTTTTCGGAATACGAGCAGGATTTCCTCGGAAAATGTGTCTCGGAATGCGAGGGTTACCTCGGGACACGAGTTTGTTGATACGCGTACAGGCCGACCTAGCGCGTGGTCGATCGGCGATCGTCGCCCCTCCGCCCCTGCCCCTCAGTTTACCATTGTTCGTGCCCAGTGACTATCCCACATCAATTCTTCACCTGGATTTCAGTGTTTTGTTGGATTTTTGGTCATTTGACTATACAGTTTGTTATTATATATCTCACCATGGGTCTCAAGAAAGCCATTGATAAGGTTCAACCTAAGAAAATAGCTGTGAGTAGAGGCAGTAGAGGATGTCCCTCCTTGATTAAGAAAATGTGTGAAGTATGGGAAGAACTGCAAAGTTTTGTTGAAAAAAACTCACCTAGATAAAGCTGTAGCAGGCCGTTGCATTGACCTTTTAAATGATAATGTGATGTCTTACTACAGACAAGTGTTAAAATGTAGGGAAAAACAAGTGTCTTTAGAGAAATTCTTAGTAAGACAAGCAAGTCCTAGTGGTATGCAGGCAAAATGTGCCAGTGTGTGCATACCAGTGAAGTCCTCACTGCCTGATGTGATAATGGAAAGGGACTCCCCTTCCAAACAGTAACTCCTCTCCTCCTCCCCCCTCCTCACCATCTTCCATACGCCTACAGCATTCATCAGCAAGGTAAGTAATAACTTGAACATAGTTTTGTAGGTTTATTTAGATGAATTAGGTATAAAAATTAGTTTGATATGGGGTTTCTGGGGTAGTCAGGAACGGATTAATTCATTTCCCATTATTTCTTATGGGGAAATTCGCTTCAGAATACGAGTTTTCGGAATACGAGGCGTCTCCAGGAACCAATTAAACTCTTAAACTGAGGTATGCCTGTATATATATATATATATATATATATATATTATATATATATATATATATATATATATATATATATATATATATATATATGCTTGTATATTGATTAATGATTTATATATATATATATGCCTGTATATTGATTAATGATTTATCAATGTATATGCCTGTGTACTGAATAATCTCATATGTGAAGTGATCGCCAGTGATATCGCTTTTAAGAGGAATTATAGATTTAAACAACAGTACAGTGATCAAGTGCATTCACAGTAAATATTATTAAGAATAGTGTATCTTCTTGGTACGGAGAAAAATCACTTTGAGTGCAGTGAGAATAAGATATTGATCATGTGACCAGTGAAGTGGTGTATCGCGACCTAGTGAAATCATAAATATGTCGTGTGAATGGTAGATATAGTGGTTTGCGAAATGTTAAAGAAACGGGGTGCGCGGCGCCCCAGGAAACAAGCAAATAATCTTTCTCACGAGCGTTAGGGCCAGAGGGTCAGCTGATATTTTGACAGGTGACGTTAATGAGGAAGCGTGTTGCCATATCGGTGTGCTCCAGATTATTTGCTGAGGAGAGAGCAGCTGTTGTACTTGATTCTGATATGTTTATTGATGCATATATATCTCGTTGTTTTTAAGTAAAATGCCAAAACTCCTTTGGTGTTTATATCATCCCCTCCATATACCTTGTGACTGTGGAAAGGAAATAAGACAGAGTGACAGAATCAATTACTTGCCTGATACCACATTAATTGAGCTTGCTTTTGCCACTATTACCACAAATTACGCATCACCACTGTGGTGTTACTGGACACCTGAAAACACCAGTTGGCGACCTTAGTAAGTAGTGTAAGAGTCCTTGCCGGGGCGGGCACACAGATTGAGGGAACAATCTGTGTCTCCACTCACTCTTCGACCTGAGGCCGGTTGAGAGATCGACTGGGGTACTCTCCCGGGCGTACAGTGGCGCTGATGGATCCAGTGAAGACCCGCAGGACTACGGTGAGTAACGGTCATCGTCAGAGCAACCACCTCAAGAGGATATCTAGTATACCGTTGCTCACCCCCCACCGTGAACCCCGACACTACCTAAATAGATGGTTGAATTTTCCCAAACCTACCTAAGTAGAGGGTTAACATAATTGTGACAAATCACTATTGGTAGTGTCACTCTAGTTGAATGATGAGCATTAGATCTGCTCAAGTGTAAATACGTTAGGCTACAGTGCTACAACCCTCTAGAGACTGAACAAACACGTAGTCAAACTAAATCATTTATGAGTAGTAGGTCCTACTCGGTTTAACATAGTAAGGAATAATAGTTGCAGGTTATCATGGTGAGCAGTAGTATGCTCGGTTCAACATGGTGAGCAGTAGTATGCTCAGTTTAACATGGTGACCAGTGGTATGCTCGGTTCAACATGGTGAGCAGTGGTATGCTCGGTTTAACATGGTGACCAGTGGTATGCTCGGTTCAACATGGTGAGCAGTAGTATGCTCGGTTCAACATGGTGAGCAGTGGTGTGCTCGGTTTAACATGGTGACCAGTGGTATGCTCGATTTAACATGGTGACCAGTGGTATGCTCGGTTCAACATGGTGAGCAGTGGTATGCTCGGTTTAACATGGTGAGTAGTGGTATGCTCGGTTTAAGAGTGAGCAGTGGTATGCTCGGTTCAACATGGTGAGCAGTGGTGTGCTCGGTTCAAGAGTGAGCAGTGGTATGCTCGGTTAAGCAAGGTGAGCACTGGTTTTCTCGGTTCAAGGGTGAGCAAGTTGAATCTGCTCATTAAGCATGTTGGGTTAAAATGCTTAAGGTTGAATGTTAGTGACTGATCCATCTTGAGGGGGATGACTAAGCACAGAATCTATAAAAGATTCAAGGGTGAGCACGTTGAATCTGCTCGTGTTAAGCATGTTGGATTATAATGCTTAAGGTTGAATGTTAATACATTAAATGATGGGAATGTTAACCAGACCACACACTAGAAGGTGAAGAGACGACTACGTTTCGGTCCGTTCTGGACCGAATGGTCCAGTATGGACTGAAAGGTAGTCGTCTCTTCACCTTCTAGTGTGTGGTCTGGTCAACATATTTTAGCCACGTTATTGAGACTCATCGCCTGCAAATGATGGGAAACCTAAGGTTGCTGGAAATTTAATAGTTACTATCACTAAACTTGTTTAGAAGATAATTTGTAATATTTTCCCAACATAAACGTTTCAAGGTTCATTAGTTCTCTGTAAGTTCACCAGCAGTCATTCTGGCCGTCGATATCAAGGCTTTTACTGTGCTAGACGGTGATTGGTCGGGATGGGGTGGAGGCGGCACTGGTTGGCTTGATGTGTGGCTGGTAGGTTGGTAGCTGGGCCCACATTGGCTAGTAGTGGCTAAAGCAGTAGCAGTGGGACGTCCTCCCGGAAGTTCCGGGAAAATGGCGGCTTGGGCGCTGAAACCTGAAGTAGAGGTGGTCGCTGATTGGCTTGTTGCTTCAGAAGTACTGGCTCCGGTAGAAGATGTGGATTTCTCCATGTTTTTGATGACGTCTTGTCTATGAGGACAACGTATGGAGATTGCCGGATGGTCGCCTTTGCCAAGCAAACAGCATAGTGTTTCAGACTTGCAGATGGAGTAATGGTGATCAGCTTAGCAGAGGCTACACTTCTGAATACGTTGGGTACATTTGCTAGTGGAGTGGGTGTACTCGTAGCACCGGAGGCACTGGTTGACGATGTGAAAACTGGAACGTTTTCACATCGTCAACCAGTGCCTCCGGTGCTACGAGTACACCCACTCCACCAGCAAATGTATGTCCAAGATGTTTCGGAGGCAGCGCATGTGGTAGGCATTCAGCTGTCTTTCCTGACGGGCGCGGAGTGTCCAAGACTCACTGTCATATAGGAGAGTGCTCATTACACAGGCTCTGTAAATCTGGATCTTTGTATACTCAGTCAGCTTATTGTTGGCCCCACACTCTCTTTGTAAGTCTGGACATGGTAGTAGATGCCTTACCGATGTGTTTGTTTAGCTCCGTATAGAGAGAGAGGTAGTCAGAGATTGTGGAGCCCAGGTACAGGAAGTAGTTAACAACTTCCAGTTTGGAATCAGAGAAGCCGATGTCAGGTGGAGAGTCCACGCCTTGTCTCATGACCTGGGTTTTCTTCAGGCTGATGGTGAGTTCGAAAGCCTGACAGTCCTCGCTGAAGCGGGTCATGAGCTGTTGGAGGTCTTCGGCTGAGTGGGCAGTGACTGCTGCGTCGTCAGCAGAAAGTAAGTCGCACACACACCTCAGCCCAACCTTTGTCTTGGCTCTCAGCCTGGCAAGGTTAAAGAGCTTTACATCTGACGTGGTCCGGAGGTAGATACCTTCCGTGGCAGATCCGAAGGCGTGCTGCAGCACAACTATGAAGAAAATCCCGAATACGGTTCGAGCCAGGACGCAGCCCTGCTATATTCCACTTCGGATGTCAAAGGCGTCTGATGTTAGGTCATCAAAGACCACGGTGCCCTTCATGTTCTCGTGGAAAGATCTGATGATGCTGAGGAGCCTGGGTGGACATCCGATCTTGGGGAGTATCTTGAACAGGCCATCCCTGCTGACGAAGTCGAAGGACTTTCTCAGATCTATGAAGGCTATGAAGAGTGGCTGCTTTTGTTCCCTGCATTTCTCCTGCAGTTGTCTGAGGGAAAAAAACATGTCGATGGTGGAGCTGATAGCTCGAAATCCGCATTGTGATTCTGGATAGACTCTCTGCAAGTACTTGGAGCCTCTTCAATGTGACTCAAGCAAACAGCTTTCTGACAATACTGAGGTGGGAGATGCCACAGTAATTGCTGCACTCGCCCCTGTCACCTTTATTCCTATACAGCGTGACGATGTTGGTGTCCCTCATGTCCTGTGACACCGCTTCTTCTTCCCAGCAGAGACAGAGAATTTCATGCAGCTCCATGAGCAGGTTACCTCTGCAGCACTTCAAGGTCTCAGCAGGATTACCGTCTTTTCCAGGAGCTTTGCCAGAAGCAAGGGAGTCTAGGGCCTAGCTGAGTTCTTCGATGATCGGTTCACTGTTGAGCTCCATTAACACAGGTAGGCACTCAATGGCGCTCAGAGCGTCTTCGGTAGCCACATTCTCCCTGGCATATAGCTGAGAGTAGTGCTCTACCCAGCGCTTCAGCTGCAGTGTCTGGTCCTGAATCACCTAGTCTGTGGTTGATTTAAGGGGAGCAGATTTCTTCTGGATTCGGCCGAGGGCCTACATGATGACGTCATACATTCATTTTACATTGCCTGTATCTGCTGCAGTCTGTATCTGGAAGCAGAGATGGAGCCAATAGTTGTTGGCACATCGTCTAGCACTTTGCTGCACTTTGCAGCAGACGGCCCGAAGGATCTGTAGGTTACGGTGATTTGGGCAGGCTTTGTAGGCTGCCAAGGCGATCCTCTTCTCTTCTATGACAGTTATAATATCTTCCTAGTGAGCCTCGAACCAGTCTGCCAACCTGCTGGTCTCCTTGTCAAAGGTGGACATGGCAGCATTAAACACAGAGTTTCTGAAGTGCTCCCATCTTTTACAGGCGGTGACCCAGGCTGGGTCAGGGAGAGCTTCTTCGAACACACGTGCAAAATCTTCCACCTTGTCCTGATTGCGGGACATATCCTGATTGTATATATATACTAATATATATATATATATATATATATATATATATATATATATATATATATATATATATATATATATATATATATATATATATTAGGGGTACCACCTCTGGTGCAATTGCAGGGACCCACATCCTCGAAGAAGAAAACAAAGAGCATTCAGAGAAGATCTTGTGGATTCTCACTGAATACTTAATTCTTTTCTTCTCCTACCACCCCTATTATTTTTTTGTATGTTTTGTTTTATTTTATTGCAATGCTACAGTTTACAGAGAACACACACACACACACACAAATATATAACAATTAAACAATCAGCGTTCGAAGACCTCGTCCAGCTCCTCGGAGGAGCTGGACGAGGAGCTATATATATATATATATATATATATATATATATATATATATATATATATATATATATATATATATATATATATATATATATATATATATATTTATATATATATAGCTGTGAGATTATTCTCTACGCCTACCTCCCTTAGGAGGTGGACTACAAGTTTAAAGGCTGCTCTTGGCAGTTAAGCATGAGTCCAGTAGAAAAAGGAGAAGCGGGAGCAAACTGCCAGGCTTCCACCAGCAGGGTTGAAAACCTGTCCACAATAGGCCGCTGGTTCCTCCTAGTTAAACATGACGTTAAAACCAATAAAGGGTAACCGACGGGTTCTCACAATCAAATTTTATATTTGTTGTGGCGCTATGAATTGGAATTCGAATTCCCAAGAGCACAGCCGTCATATCAAAGATCAAAACAACAATATCAAATATCAGAACATGGGTGTGGCACAGAATAGTTGAAGGTTGACTTCAAAGACCGTTTAACAAAATTAAACAATTTATTAATAACAAGAGACTAGACTACTACATTATCGAGTTTACATTTACGTTAATGTCCATCCAGTGGCACCATACCAACAGTTAACTAGCAACCCTTGCTGTGTGGCTGCATACTGAACTAACCTGAACACAGGTGTGCCCACTGACGACGCAATATTACAAATCAAAGAAAAATATCACAGACTAAGTTACACCACCGCGAGTGATTTAATTACGTTAATGTCCATCCAGTGGCATTTGCAACACAGCTATTCAACAGCCCCTCGAGAAATGACAGCAGGCTCCATCCTGCTGACACTTCGGGCTGACAACATGACTAACTGAACAAAAGAAGGATCCACTGATGACACAAGCAAGCAATCAATAGTGACACGGCTTTCCGGTGTCCAGCTACTCTAATCACGAGCTTAAGGTCCTCCTTATAAACAGGAGAGACCCCCGTAACTTGGCGGGTAGTCCAACCGTAACTCCCTCTATCACAACTAAAGTGAACAAAGTCAGGCAAGGTGGGATTCTGGGACACAGCTCCACTCATGCCTAAGTTACTTTACCCTCGTCACTAGACGATAACCAAAAGCAATTGCCTTAATCAATTACAGCATTGATTATGTGAATAATGATGGAAATTGACTGATCACAGCAGTCTGCAACAAAGTACTACTTTAATCACAAACAAGTGTCTCAACCTAGACAACAACATGATAGTACTCTACGTTAACACAAGTCCTCTTGTCACAATAACTCAAACTCTTAAATTACATCACACTTGACTCCTTGCAAGTATTCAGTGAGTAATTCTTAATTAAGGTCAAACGGACCACTAACTACATCCCAATTGAGTTACGTTAACTAAGCCTACCCCAAGTGGGTGGCTTCTCAACAGTCTGTGTGTCATTAATTACTTTACTATGGGTGCTAATTACCCTAATTAACCTCGAGCAATTAATTAACTGTCACCAGGACCGATAATTAATCATACATAAATACGTCTCACTCCGCACTGCCTAAGCAGGTCTCATCAAACACTGTGAATTCACGGAAGAGGAGTTAATTACTAATTAACAATGAGTGCAACTTAATCCACTGTCACCAGACAGATATGATTAATATAACGTATTATGCTAACCCCATGACCTCGCTTTACCGAGTCATCTGAGTCCTCAAGACTCCAGACGTTAATACTCCACTAATTATCATGAGCCACTAATTGCCCCAACCCTGAAGGCAATTAGTCTCGAGCAACTGACGTTAACACTATCACTGACAGACTCTGACAGATCCTCTCCCACTACGTGAATTCATGATGAGAATGCTAATTACATAATTAGCTAGAGTGGTCAATTAATTGTCACACGGACAATTAATTGCACCGGAACGTATTCCCACACGCTCAAGAGTTCACCCATGTTCCCCATAACAGGCCCTCACTCATTCAACAACAACAAATGTGCAACCCTTATCCAGTTAATTACCCCTAATTAAANGGATACTGCTTCACAGTCTTTATGAGGGTGTCCAGCTGCTGGACACCTTTGTTGACCAGGAGAGTGGCTCTGTTGATGGCTTCAGGGTGGCCACTGCAAGATTCAGGAACTCTTAAAGCTCTTCTAAGGTCGTTGGTTGCTTCACATTCCAGAAGATAGTGAAGTAATGGCTTTTCTGTGACAGTTGGCAGAAGATGCACTCTCTCTGTCGGGGTTCACCAACTCCCCAGTTGCATCTGTAACCTAGACGTAGTCTATATAACCTAACTGCTATTTCCCTGTGGATTCCTTTGGGATATTTACCTTTCTAATTTGGTTGCCTGAAGATACCATGTTGCAGAGGGCGAACCTTCAGCTATTCTCTGGTGTAGGTAGGCTTTGTTGAGGTGTGAGAGTTTTTGGTGATGATGGTTTTAATGTTCTCTAGGCTGGGTTGAATTGTTTTATATCACTGGATGACGAGTTGCCAGTTTAGCAATTTCATCAGCTTTCTCATTTAATGGGATTCCAATATGGGATGGGATCCAGTTCAAGGTTTGTTGAGTCCTTTGCCTTTAGCGACTGCTCCAAGATACAAAATGGTGGTAATTATTTCCACGTTATCTTTCCACTGTTTTTGTCCTAGTATTTGAAGTGCAGCTTTTGAGTCTGTGTGTATGATTGCATTTTGAGTGTTTTGTGCAATCACATATGCGAATGCCTGTTGTATGGCAAACAGCTCAGTTTGGGTTGATGATACTAGTCCTCCCAGTCTCCATATGCCTGTATGCTGGCCGTGCAAAGAGCAGCGCCAGCACTCTCATATTCTGTGTCCACCGATCCGTCTGTGAAGATGTGGGTGGCTCCTGCTACTGCTATGCTATACATTTGCTCTTCTATTATGCGCCTTAGGATTGTCGGATCATAGGCAGCCTTTTTCATTGGGAGACTTTCTATTACTATTTTGAAAGTAGGCTCTTCCACGGTGCAGAAGGAGTGTAATTTGGGTGTGGATGATCACCCTCTCTATCGAGAATCATGCTTTTTAAATGTAGTCTGTTTAGGACTTTTCCTGCTCTTGCAGCCCAAGAGTTTCCATTGTTTTGGCCTAGTCCAACCACCAAGGCCTGCCGTACTGGGATTGGATCAGAAGAAATAATTATCTTACTGATAATTGTAGCTGTCCTTTGAGATATTCTTTCCTGTAGAGAGGGCAAACCCGTCTCCAGTCTAAGTGTTTCAAGCCTGGTCCACATGGGGGCTCCCAGTGCGGCTCTCATAGCATTGTTTTGGGCAACTTCAAGCTTTTTCCACTGTTGGTGTGATAGATTTGTGAGTGCAGGTGCTGCATAATCGATCACTGATCTGACTGCCTGTACATAGTATGTGCGAAGGACTTGCAGATTGGCTCCTCCAGAGAGGGAGGTTAGCGACCTGAGGATTGCCGTCCTGGCCGCAGTTCGCTCTCTCAAGTAAGTGACCTCAGCATTAAAATTCATGTGTGTGTCCAGGATTATTCCTAGGTACTGATAGGTGTCCACCCATTCGATTGGTTGACCCTGTACTGTGAGTTGGATGTGGGCTTCGCTATTTTTATGGGCATGGCTTTTGACTTTGAGGGGTTGAGTTTGATCCCAATCTGTTTTGCCTCTTTACTGATGCAGTCTAAGCATTTGGGTGCAAGGCGCGCCGCATCCCTTCCTTTTATGATGATGACAAAGTCGTCCGCGTAGTTTAGCAGCCTGCAGTGATGTGGAAGTTTCAACCTCATTATTCTTTCCATTAAACAGTTGAAGAGAAGAGGGCTGAGAATACCTCCTTGCGGTGTACCATTTTCATGTCTTTTGTACTCAGAAACTGTGCCATGAAGTTTTACTCTTGCTTCTCTGTTTATGAGACAGTTTTTGGTCCAGGAGAGCAGGTTGCCTCTGACCTCTTTGTCAATGAGGCAGCAGAGAATAGCTGGGGCGCTAGCCAGTTCAAAGGCTTTTTCGAGGTCCAGGAATATCAGCATTCCTGGTCTGTCATTCAAGTGGGCTAACAGAGTTGTAATACATTCCACTGTGCCAACCCCTTTTCTATAGGCATACATATCATGGTGCAGTTTAGGCATTTTCCACTCCAGTCTGTTGAGTGCCATTCTGTCAGCCGTCTTGGCTGCACAGCTTTGGAGAGAGATGGGCCTGGGATTAGCTGGATCTTTGGGTTTTGGGATCGGTACTATGTCTGCTCTATTCCAAGCTGAAGGTCTAGTTTGAGAAGTCCAGGCTAAATTAATTAACCTTAGGTATGCAGCGTCTCCCTCTGGGCCGAGGTTTCTAATCATTTATAGGTTATTTTGTCGGCTCCAGGGGATGTATCCTTGGAGTTTTTCTTAGCCCGATTGAGCTCATCCAGTGTGAAGGGGGCATTAGTGTCAGAGACTTCTTCACATGCTGTAAGGATTCTGTGCCACCTTTCTTCCTCTAGTCCGGTCTGTACTGCTAATACATCTGGTGGAAGTTGATTGCTGGCTGCTCTCTCTGCAAACCTGGTTGCCAGTACTTCGGCTTCCTGTGAGGATCCTTGGGGTGTGGGGCTTTAGGTGTTTTATTCCCTTTGGCCCGGTGGATTTGCTGCCACATCTCTCCAAGAGAGGTGTGTTCATTCAGGTGTGAACACCATTCCAGCCACTTTTGTTCTTTTATTAGTCTGGTCTCTCGATGTACATGTTCCTTGACCTCACAAAGTAAGGACCTGTTGCGGTCACTTGGATGCTTTTTGTATAGCTTTCTTGTTCTGTTGAGTCTATGGTTGAGTTCTTTGACACGTTCGCAATAGTACCAATGATCTTTATGGTGTCCGGTGGACTGTTTTTCAGTGGGATTGAGTGGTTGGCTGCACTTTGAATCACTTTGACAAATTCTTCTTCTGCCTGATTAATGTCTCCGGGAAGATCATAGTTTCTATGCCACTCTGAAATGAGGTTTTGAAATCGGTCCCAGTTTGCTAAAGCAAAGTTCCAGGCTTCAGATGCGGAGGTGGAGTGGGTAGGTCTAACTTAAGATCAATTTGGACCCCATAGTGGTCGCTTGTGAGTGTGGGCTCAACTGACCATGTCGCTACATCTCTTAGGGAGGCTGAAACGAAGGTTAGGTCTAATCTGCCTCCTTGGATGTGGGTAGGTTCATTCTTGTTTAGGATTTGTATTTCTGGAAGCTGGTCTAGTAGTAGGTGTGCAATGTGAATGCCGGCTTCGTTTGTTGTGTTCGAGCCCAGTGCCAATCGATGATGGGCATTAAAATCTCCACAAATGATTGTGTTTGTTGTTGTCGCGTGTCCAAATAACACAGAGATCCATTTCGGCATGTGGAGACCTGTACACATTAAACACTTCAAGTGTGTCGTGTCTTAGCTCAATGGTTACTCCCATTACCTCTGTCCCTGCTCCACAATCAGGTGGGCTGGTTATGGACTTGGAGATCAGGTCACATTTTACATAGATTGCACATCCCCTGGATTGCCCATTGATCCATGGAAGGAAGAAGCCTCGATAGCCTGAGATTTTAGGTTCTAATCCGGCTCGAAGCAAGCTCTCCTGTAGTATCAGGATGTCTATGCCCTTGGTTACTGCTATGCATTGCAAGTGTTGCAATTTAGTGCGCAGTCCTTGCGCATTCCATTGCAGGATCTTTAGACCTCTAGGTTCTTGGAATTTGCTGATAATTCCGTGGTATCCATGGAGTCTGATGAACACGCCATGGAAGTTGCAATTGGTGTATAGGTTCTTAGTGGACCTGAAATTGACTCATCAATGTCGCTTTCCGACGATAGACTATCTGTTTTTTAGAGGGGTGTCTCCTGCCCTGCTGTCTTGAAGGTGAAGATATTACATTTTCGAATCTCTTGAGTTTGTGCTCAATTGTCTTCCGAGTCTCTGTGGTTTGCTTGATTCCATGTGATGACAGCAGACTTTCGATCAACTCGGTGACCAGAGTTTTGAGCATTGGCCAGAGAGCGTCTATTTCTGTGGGAGCACTATTTAAGCTGTGCAGGTTTGGGGCCTAGTAGCTTTTAGACCCTGCTCAGTGGTAACTTTGACACTAGAATTGTTTTTCCTAATGGCCCCAGTGTGCTTACTGGATGAAATGGGAGGGCGACTGCTTTGAACATGATTCTTGTGTCCTCCATCTTTCTTTTTTCCTGTACGGGGGTCTTCACACCCTTCACCATGGCGGATGGTGAAGGGCCATTTGTCCCCTCTTTCTGAATGGGTAGACCCCACGCGGTTTTAATGGGCAGGGAGCTGGTATTAGTTTTGGTGGGGGCTTCGGCTCTGCTGTAGGCGTGGTGGGGTTTGTTTGAAGCCTTTTGAGCCTTTCAGGGCATTTCAAGTTCCAGGCGTGATGTGCCTTGGAGCAATATGGGCACTTTGCATGAACAGGTGGTTTGCCTTGTGTCTATCAATACATATTTTTGTGTCATGGGGCTGGCTGTAGACTCCGCACCTCACTGGGCGTTGGCAGCCATCTTTGTGATGTCCAAATCTCTAACATCTGAAGCATCTTAGGGGCTCTGGGGTGTAAGGCCTGTGTTGGAATACGCCCCAGATTCCAAGGTCAAGTTTCTCCGGTATCCGTCCTCTAACTGTGAAGAAGAACTTGTCGGGTTTCCTGTTTTGTGGTTCTTACCTGGCATCTCTCTGCTGACACCACATAGTTCAGCTTTTCGAGATGGTCAAGGGCCATATGCAAGGGATAGTGGAGGACAATGATTTTCGTATTTTATCCTCAGATTTCAGTTCTTCACATTTTGTGTAATTTTTCAGAATCGTAGCGGCCGACTCGTCTTTAGGTCTCAGAATGTATTCACCTCTGAGATTAGGTTTTGCTCTGATCTGGAGCTGGGGGTACTCTTTTTCGAGGTCTACTACAGTGGCGTAGGAAGATTTACCTTCGGTGTGCTGCACTTTGAAGATTGGCAGTGGAGTTTTAGTCTGAGGAGCTGGAAGAGCTGGAGTGATTATAGGGCGATGGGTCGTCATGTAGTGGCTTGTCCTGTTAGCCTTATTCACGTGATGCCACTCGCCGTCACTTTCAGAACTTGTATCCAGAGGAGCTGGAAGAGCTGGGGAAGCTGGAGTGATTATTGGGCGATGGGTCGTCATGAAGTGGCTTGTCCTGTTAGCCTACTCACGTGATGCCACTCGCCGTCACTTTCAGAACTTGTATCCAGTATAGATGGTCGTTTTCTACACTGAGCAGCATTGCTGGATCGATTATAACTGATTGGAATTCCATAATGAAATTCAAATGATCACTTGTGGAGTGGTCTGGTGAGTGAAGGTGATGCTCTGTGCTACTGGAGACAAAGTCAGCGTGGAGTTGGCTCACTGGGTGAACTGTGTGTTGGTTGCTGTTGTCACATCGCTGGGTTATATGGTGATTACACCTCAGCTCCCTCCAACAAGGTGAGGAGAGTATTGGGGAAAGGATTGTAGCTTGTGTGATTAGTAATGCACTAAGACAATGAGATAATGGAGCGAGTATAAGATTAACTCGCTACACATTAAAACAATTTTCAGCTAAATACGGAACGCATTTATATTAAATATAATTCTTCCTCCAATCGAAACAAGTTCACTACTGTGATTAGTGAGGAGAATATTAGCTCTGCAACGGGGCATAAAAACATCAGTAGAGTTACATTATCATTTGGGACTGCTTTTGAGAAAGTGTTGGGCTTAGTTTCACAAATTGAATATGACATATTCGCAAAACGTCAGTATGCCTCGAGTGTAGTCGACACATGTCTATTCCCGCCAATGCCTAGAGGAGGAGTTGATATTCTGTGTGTTTATTGCGATAAAATCTCTTTTACTAGATATGGGAACCAGTCTGT
Organism: Procambarus virginalis; assembly: GCA_020271785.1. NCBI lineage: Eukaryota > Metazoa > Arthropoda > Malacostraca > Decapoda > Cambaridae > Procambarus > Procambarus virginalis. The sequence goes on along the minus strand of WNGS01003140.1, from coordinate 22,413 downwards.
AAATATTTTGGATGTAATCTCCCTAAATGGAAGTGATAACAGCAACAGTAAAAAGCTATATGTGCGTGTTAACACCAACATGATAGACAGCGTCAGCATCACTATTAGGGATCAAGATGGTAACCCAATACATTTTGATGAACGTGGGTGCACCATAGCAGTCTTGCATGTACGTCCCGTAGCAGGAGGTATATAACACCAACGCTTTCCCCTCACTCCTCATTTGTCTGAAACAAGCAGAGAAATGCGTGTCCACTTTATTCCTCCCTCTGTTGAGGAATTATACATTCTGTTAACCCCTCCTAGAGGTGGGGGGACTGATATACGGATTTTCTACAGCAGTAGGCGTTATACGCGTGGAGGGGGAATATTTTCCTTTTAAGCGGGATAGCGCGTCGAGCAGCACCCTTTATCGTGAGAACACTGGCCCCGGCTGCGCTTAGCTTGGGGCAGAACGTACTAGACGACATTAGTAATGACAAATAAACTTTCAAACAATCTCTTAAGAAATGCGGAGTTGAAACATTGAAAGGAGTGGGGAAGCAAATGATAGGCGGAAGAGTGCAGAAAAAGAATAAACAAACAAAAAATTAGTAAACATCAAACGTTTTACTAAAGTGAAATATAATGATGTGCTATCATAAGTTCTTCTCACTTGGCTGGTGTTGTCTAAAGCGTGAACATGGCCGGATATAACGCTCTTGGCCTCCAGGTGCCATTAGAACACTATTCCGCTGCTGTTAGTGAAGCCTTTCCTAAAGTATTTTCCCCTCGATTGGTAGAATCAACAATTGCAAGCAGACAAACGGTGGATATATTACCTGTGAATTCAGGGGTTAATAATAAGTTTATAGACACCTATCTGGAATTCATCATCAAGGGGGTGAACGGGCAGGTGGTGGATTTATCATCTATAGCTTTGGAGTTGTCTATTGATCTAACCGAAGAAGATGGAACGACGCCTTTAGGAGATGCTAAAAACATCTCATTAGTGACTGGATTGTCGTAAACTATTCAAATCCGCTATTGCGTATTTAAAGGAAACAGTAGTTGAAACCAGCTCATTATTCTCATTCTGGTCGTACGTAAAGTTATTATCTACGATTTCTGGGTGCAAGGTTAGCCGCTATGATAAACTGTCACAGTTTTTTCACCGTGTCGATCCTGGTAAAATTTAAGCTGGTTATTTCACTAACGCCTCGGCTGGGGAGAAGCAACGGATGACTGATATGAAAACGAGTGGCGTGAATACTTGTTTTAAACTAATGCTGGATGACACATCAGTTAATGAATACGTTTTGGATAATGTGAACATTAGAGTGCGGCTCGAACTTCAACCCGATAAATGGCTTATACTCAGCGATATTGAACACGCTAATGTAAAATACAATATCAAGTCTACACGTCTATGGGTGGATCGGGTATTACTATACCCTGAAGAATTAATAGCCGTTAATAAAGCCTTGGTGCAGAACAATTCTCCTATTACGTATACTTTTAATAAAACTTTATACAAAACATATATACTGGGTACAGGTCAGCGTTCGATAACCATGGACCAGCGGTGGGGGACTGTTATACCAGAACATATATATATATGATCATCCTTGATATGGAGGCAGTGTCTGGTGCATATAATCGCATCCCGCTTCATTTGGAAAACTGTGATCTTAGTAAAGTATTAATATCACAGAATAGCACTAATATTGTCAATATTGGGCGCGACTTCCCTCATAACTGTGCCAAGTTGTATTACACAGCTTTGCAAGCCTTAGGCTTCGATAAAGACACTATATTGTCTCATGATACAATTTAATTTACAACCTGAGGATATAGACGACACCATCCCGATTGAAAAAAGTGGTAATCTGCGGATCGCTTTGGAGTTTAAACACGGTGTGGTTATAAATAAATTTATACTAGTTTACGGGTCTACAACAGATGTGATCAACATTAACGCAGATCATCGCGTTATTTGCGATACGCGAAGATAAGTATTAATATGAATTGTTTGGAAATAAATGAGGCTATCAGAAGTAATTTAGGCGATAAGGTAAACTAACCAGGACGTTTCCTAGCCGATGACGTAAGGAAAATACTGACGAAATGTTACAGCCCTAATGGGATGCAACCGGGTTCTTTTCTGATGGTATTAGAGTTTGGGTATCCGGCCCCAAGTTAGTAGAGGCTTTGAAGGGGTGAGCTCAGTAATGCAAGTAAAACAAAAGGGTTAGGTACATTAAATATAACACTATCACTTTCTCTATATATATATAATTCTTTTCCCCACCACCATATATAAATAAAAAACTCTTAAACGGAAGTATTACTTCACTATATGTACATCAATGTCTCTGAAGACACTCCAAGTTTCCTGGTACTTGCAGAGAGTAGTACCACAGATGGGGAAACATGGTACAAGACTGCATCGATTGAGCTTCGCAGAGTGTTTAACAACAATTCCACTAGGTGTCTCCTGGTGAAGGCCCACAACCACAGTCCAGCCTGGTGCTGGCAGGTACCAATCAGCCTCACGCTGTTAGGCCACTTCACGAGCGAGTACTAGGGTTGCGAGCCCTAGGCAGGAGCTTCGTGTAACTCGCTGGTTACTCTCCTCTTTCGGCACCACAGTCGGTCATCTTTTCCACTAGCCACCCCCAGGTATGGCAAATCCTGTCATTACAGGCAGTTGAACACTCCATAGTTATCGTCCGGCGGCGGCTCACTGCTTCTGTAAAGCAGACAGGTGTAGAGACCTTGGCTGCCTTGGGTAAACTGACTCTTCGTATTTCACAGCAGCCCTACGTTGACTCTGTGAATACAGACACGTCATCAGTACAATGGGACCACTAGGACATGTCACTTACTGGCTTACATAAACATACACCATGTCGCTCAATAGATGGCGCTCATTGTCTAAGCACCACCTCACCAGAGGTCAGCACCAGCTACCTCTCGAACCGACTGGGACAGGAATCTAGCGCCTCTTGCCGGCATATTCCCGTCATCACTAGATGGTGTTGTCCATGTTGTGGGGGTTTTTGGGAGCGGACTCACAGATGGCGTTGACGTCACTGCTCCATGTTCCGACGATGGACTTGGGTTCGTAACACAAAAATACATAAAAAAGACCTGTGGTGTTCATAATCAACACTCTGGAGTCTGCTTCTCGTAATAAAATGGGTCATTGGATAACATTCTATGTAAATAAGGATGAAGGTATAAGCGAGATAGTTATACTAGACAGTTACGCCAGTCCTGCAATAGGATCATATTCAAGATATTTCGAAGAGTTTATGTCTTACTTCCAAGACTATGCCCTATATATTATGAAGAAAAGGATTCAATCCCTGAATAGTTACTTCTGTGGGAATTACGCCGTTTATTTTGCCTATCATTTTTCCAGACTAAGCTTAAAGGCCGCCCTGCTCCACTTTGATGAAGCATTTAAATATGGTCAATTTCGCAAGAACGATTAAAAGGGGTGAAATTCAGTTATGCTCAGATGAAAATGCCTGTGCGTAAGCAACATTCTGCTTAAACAGTACTGATGCTGAGTGTGAAACGTTGTGTGACGAAGCTGGCTAAGATGATAGTGCGGTGAGTAATACTTTATATTAGGATTGAATGATGAACATAATAATGTCTGTATTTATTTTTACAACATTGACAACAAAAACTTATAACCTTTTTCCATTTCTACAGATTGGCTGGTTGACTAGCATGCCGGGAAGGTTCGATGGACTGAATGAAAGCCTTTCCCCATCTGTCTGCTAGCTAAACCACCAAGAAGAAGTCTTATTATTATATTATTATTATTATTATTATTATTATTATTATTATTATTATTATTATTATTATTATTATTATCGTTGTAAATTGCTTAAGTGTTTAATAAAAGAAAGAATTTTATATAATGTGTTTACTTTTCCTTCGTTTATTGCTCTTAAAAGAAAATGCTATTTGGGCAAAGACTGATGGTGATGTTGCCATGTTGGTCACGTTACAATACAGGTTACACATATTAACAGAAATAATACTAAAGGCTTTGCACAGAACAATGGTTGATGGTAAGGGGGAGGAAGGGCTGAGGGGTGGGAGTGATTGATGATGACAGGTGTGGACCTGCTGGCAGTAGTAACAACAGTGGTGGGAGAGCCCTGCGGGGGTGAACATCTCCCAGACCCTCTGTAGACTTTGAAAACGATTAAGGATGATGGACGGCATCTGCAAGAGGCTGCTCTCTCCCACCCCCCCTCAACACTTCTTGCCCATGTAGGGGGGAACTAATGGACGTCATGGATCACCAACAGCTGCATTGGGTGAGAAAGAGCTAAAATAATGACTCCACCTGCCCGCTCGCTTTCCCCTCCTTCTCCTATCTTAAGAATCTGATCCCCTCTCAGGTATGGGGGCTCCCCCCTCCCTCCACAACATAACCTACATACTCGTATACCCATCTTAAGACTATGCTCTCCTTCACTCAACATACTCCAATCTATGTACACACACACACACACACACACACACACACACACACACACACACACACACACACCACACACACACACACACACACACACACACACACACACACACACACACACACACACACACACACACACACACACACACACACACACACACACACACACACACACACACACACACACACACACAGGAATAACTCTACAGCACATACTCATACATATTCATCTTCTCTTCTCCTCCTCCTCCCTACATGACCACATACCAACCACATAGCTTCCAGCCCTTACCCAACATGACACTCTCTCAAGTGACACCTGGCCGGACGCCACGCGCCAAAACATCTTGGAAGCCCCAGAAACCTTTGAGATGATGTACACATGCCCACATACTTATCCTCCCCTCTCCTCTACCTACATAACCCACAACATCCCATACATTTTACCCCTGTGACCCACAACGTCCCCCCCTGACTCAAACCCGTCCCACTCTACAAATCCCCCACCACTTTTGACTATGACTGAGTTCGATCCACTGAGGTTCTCCTCAGGTTTGGGACAGTCGTAGTCACATATTTCACTACTCACACTAAGAGTGTCAAATGTTATTATAGTTTGCCCCTCTTGCTCTCAAAGCACAGATCACGGCATGACAACAATATTCCTAGTACCTGTTGTTCTGGTACCGTGCAACAGATTTTCATTAGACAGTGTTACTTAACAAAAATCTCCATATTTCCATCCTCCAGAATTTTAGTAACTTATTTTCTTGGTTTCAACATTTAAACACTATTTTTCCAAACTCATGTTCCTAGGTATTCAGAGGCATTACGTTAATATTATAGAGCAAAGATGACATTGACTTTTTCTGTTCCACAATTGTTCATGAACACAAAAAAAAATCAATGTTAGAAGCCTGATGATTATTTGATAGTAGTTCCACGACCAACAGTTGCTGACTGTAGAGAATCCTGGGCCTCTTCGTACTTCATTCCAGTTACCGCTGAAGGACAACAGACTGTCCTAGAATTGAGTGTTGAGTGACCAGTGACAGCCTGTGACTGGCTGTCGCCGGTCAAGCGAACCTCGCTAAAGAGACGCGACTCATTACTCATCTTGTAGACCAAAAACAGTCTTGATAAAAGAGACTGACCAAGTAGCTGAGCCACGGAAATGCAAGACGTAAACGTACAACGATGTCTCGTGACGGAAGTAGCTGAAGAAAGGCGTTAAGGTAGGTGGTGTGTTGACAAAACAAGTGGCTCCTAATCTTCAGCCACCATGGTTCACTTCATCTCAGGCGTTTCGTGATGACATCAGACTACTAGACCATAAACACCATGCGTGTATACCCTTGTACAGTTAACCTTGGGCCGAGGGAGGCTGTGGCCCCCTTCAGTGGCGAGGCAACTGTACTCTGTAGGGAGCCCTTGTCGTTCATCTAGTGTCCGCCTCGTTCCGCTTGTGTTACAATAGACGACGTAACCATGGATCCAACGACGAAAATAATTAGCACTGCTACATGTGGGTCCCTCTTTGATTTTTCTACAATTACTTCCGGTCCGCTTGCAGTCTTGACGACGCCGCTGGTGAGTGGTGATGGCGTCGAGACAACTACCCACGCTGATGTAAAATGTTGACCTCTGGTGACTGCATCCTTGTAGACAGCATACTGAGCCAAGACAACCTCGTTAGAGATGTGAGGTGATGGCTGGGTGACTGATGAAGTATCACCAACCCTAAGTAACCATGTGGTTAGTATACAGGGTCTGGTGGGGAAGGACTTTGTGTAACGTGCCTTCCCCTTGATCTTCTCAGATAGGGTTCACGTGTGGCTGGCACAACCGGGCAGGTGTAAAAATCAGACTTGGGAAATGACAGACAACAACATGGCGGAAGCACGGATATAATTCCGGGTTTGTCGGAAGTTGGAAACCCCAGAGCAAGGCAAAGTCTGCTATCTGAGTTAAGTACAACCAACAAGAAATCCACATCAGATCATTTCGTAATGCATCGGACGAGGGAGTAGGGAATGGTGGGGAGGACGAGGGGACGGGAGTGGGGGATAGGTGCGAGGACGAAGGGACAGGGGAGGGAGTAATGGTGGGGAGGACGATGGGATGGGGGAGTTGGGGGTTGGGGGGGATGAGGGGACAGGAGAAAGGAGAATGGTGGGGAGGACAAGGGAAGCAGGACGTGAAGGATGGTGGGGAGAACGAGGGGATGGAGGAGGGGTAGGGAATGATAGGGAGGACAAGGGGATGGGGGAGTGGGAGATGGTGGAGAGGACGAGGGAACGGTGGAGTGGGGAATGGTTAGGAGGTCTAGATGATGGTGGAGTGGGGGATGGTGGGGACGACAAAGGGATCGGGGAGAGGGGCAATGGTGGGGAGGACGAGGGTACGGGGTAGTGGGGAATGGTTGGGAGGATGAGCAGACAGGGGAGTGAGGATTGGTTGAAGTTCCCCCTTCCCCCCATCCTCTCGTTCTCCCAACAATTCCTCACTCCCCCTGTGCAGGCGATGAGTCACAATAACGTGGCTAAAGTATATTGACCAGACAACACACTAGAAGGTGAAGGGACGACGACGTTTCGGTCTGTCCTTGACCAGGTCGATTGTGTGTCCGTCCTGGACCATTCTCACAAATCGACTTGAGAATAGCCCAGGATGGACCGAAACGTTGTCGTCCCTTCACCTTCTAGTGTGTGGCTTCAAAAAAGCATGTTTTTACCAGTCACAGGTGTGGCATTTATAATTATACTCATGAAATGAACGGTATGGAAAACAATACAGCTCAATTCCAATGCAATGTCACACAAAATAATTCAATCAAAATTAAAAAAAAATCGAAATCTATGAAAGTTTTATTTGTCAATGCAACCGGAAGCACTGAAATGGAATCATAACATATTTAGAATAGCGTGTGTTGCTCTTACCTGCAACAGATAGTGCTGTTTCTTAAAAAAAAACTTTTTTACCTGTCACAGGTGTGGCATCTACACTAATACTTACAAAATGAATGGTGTGGATAACAACACAGCTCAATTGCAATGCAATGTCACACCAGATACTTAAATCAATCGAAAAAAATGAAATCTATGAAAATTCAATTTGTCAATGCAATCGGAAACATTGAAATGTAATCGTAATATATTTAGTATAGAGTGTGTGTTGCCATTTCGTGCAATAGATGGTGCAGTTTTTCAAAAAATGCATGTTTTTACCTGTCATAGGTGTGGCATCTATATAGTAGGTATATAAAAACATGCGTGTATTCGAATGGAACATTATGTCAAAATTTCAAAACATTCTATGAAGACCTTTTGGAGATTACAGTGTGTGTTGCTCGTATGTTCAACAGATGGCGCTGTTTTGTAAATACAAATATGGATAAATAACATAAAACAACATAAATATGATGTATTGTGTAACACCATAAGTGGGGTGTGTTTTATAACATGAGTGATGAAAAATACAGCCTAAGTAGAGTGTAGTGTAGCATGAGAAAAGTAGTATAACATGTATAAAGAATAGTGTACGACAACACATTGTCCTACACCTTTTATATGTTTTATTAATATCTGCTCCAGCGTGGACGAGGGCCTTCACCACGTCATTGTGACCACCATTGGCTGCCAGGAAGAGGGCGGTATTCCCTGTCAGAAAATAAAACAATTGTTACTAATTGTAAATTATAACGACACAGGATATACTAATAAATATTATGTAGTTTTACTTTTGCAAATTGTTTTCTATCTAATTTTCAAGTGAGAGGAAAAAGATGTTGCTAATTCTAGGTAAATATGACAATATAAAATAACAGTAATAAGTTAACAAGCTCCTCTCTGATGATATCAGCACTCCACCTTATTTGACCGTACTAGATTTTTCAGATATCTCCATATCGTGGCCCGGTGTATAGAGCATATTATTAATATACACTGTGCCCTAACTTTGTAAATAAATATATAATTACTTTCATTTATTAATATAATATATAATTAAATTTTAAGTGAACCAGTATATTTTGTGCCACTTTACAATCAGTATATGAAATATGTGTAAGTACGAAAATTGGAGTATACACTATTTCAAAGTTTTTATTAATGGGTTTGGTGCAACATCAAACTACCCAACTTGCTGGTTAAGAGTTGAGAGATATGTGTGCTCGCTGGCCAGAGAGTGTGTCTGAATCTAATTCACGGCACCCAACCGGATAGTAGGTTACTAAAGACATTGTAATGATTTAATTAATAAAATTTATTATTATTATTATTATTATTATTATTATTATTATTATTATTATATTATTATTATTATGTAAATGGTAGATCTGTGAATGTTCCCATAAAGTGAGTACTAGTGAACGTGAGTTTTATGATGTTTTTATGTATAGCCCGAGAGAGTAGTGCTGTTGATGTGTACATTTGTTTATGACCTGAGGTTACCTGTGGGCCTGTTGAGGTGTTCTTCCTCACTGGCCTGAGATACTAAGTAGAGGTTGGGCATGTTGTGCTCTGCTCTGAGGTGCAATAATTATTTTTTTCATAATATATAGAGTAAAGTAGGATTATAGATTTTTTGTGGATCGTGTCATTATTATTAGTATTATATTATAGAGTAGAAATAATTGTTCTGCAAACGCTTGTCTAAAGTTTCTCGAAATAAAGATAAATGAGCCTTTTTCACATAAAGCGACATCCCCTGGGGAGTCCCCGGGAAGTCTCTGGCGAGTCCCTGGCGAGTCCCTGGGGAGTCCCTGCAGAGTCCCTGGGGAGTCCCTGCAGAGTCCCTGGGGAGTCCTGTGGAAGTCCCTGGCGAGTCCCTGGCAAGTCCTTGACGAGTCCCTGGGAAGTCCCTGGGGAGTCCTTGACGAGTCCTTGACGAATCCCAGGGAAGTCCCTGTCAAGTCCCTGACGAGTCCTTGGAGCGTCCCTGGGGAGTCCCTGACGAGTCCTTGGAGCGTCCCTGGGGAGTCCCTGGCGAGCACAATCACTATGACGTCTAATGCTGGAAAGCCAGGATGAGCAATTACTTGTTCCAAAGACTCAGGTCTGATAGGAAAGAAATTACTGACTCCCAACGACCTGAAAGCATCAGTATAAAAAACTGTGATTTATTCAGATCTGAAACCAATTTATGTGGGCAGCACAAAACGTCCACCAGACTGCGCGACTCAGCGGTTGCCAAGATCAGGTTGGGTTACCGTTACCTGTGGCAGGTGGCTACAGGTGACGGATCTCCCAATCCTGAGCACTCCAGGTGCAAACTATGTGAGTAGGAACTGCAGCATGATCTCGCATTACTACATCAACTAATGCCCAGTTATTATACCATTAAGACCCATTAGCATGAGGTACCTGGAGCATACTTTATTCATTCTCGTGTTCTTGAAGATATCTTCATATTGCACCCAAAATTTGCCAGTGCAGGAACATATGGCCCTGTATAACTAACCATCCTGCGAGATGGGGCCTTTAGTATCACTGCTACCTTATTCACTCTCGTGTTGAAGATAATATCCTCATAATGCACCCAGAGTCTGCCAATGAAGACTACCTATCACATGCCTCTGTATGACTAACCATCCTGAGTGATGGGGATTTTTTAGCACCACGTAGCTATCATTTTGACACACTGTACTTCCCCTTTCATATAGTCTCGGGTAGCTGCACAAAAGCAGATGTACCTAATGTATTAATAAAAAAAATATTGAGAAAGGATGCAGGTTACATCCGAAAATTAAATTTTTAAGACACAAATATATTGGGTCTATCCTTCACCTTCATTCAAGCACTACGTAATTTAAGTATGTTTCTCTATTATTATCTTGTATCACATTTATTTGACTTGAACATTCTGAGGGTTTTCGTTTGACTTTATATTGTGTTTGAGGGAACTTAGACATTTTCTAAGTCATTTGGGACTCAAACATTTTCAGTGATTACTGAATTTGTCTAAGCCTATAGGAACTTAGTTGTGAGTGCGTCCCAATGACTTTAAATTTGTTAAAGTCAGATGACTTTGAATTGCCCAGTAATAGATATTTTAACGATGTGGAGTCTGGAGAGACTTTAAAACCGACAGTACTTTTAAGTTTTTATTAAGTTACATTGATTTTATCTTAACTAAGTTAACTTAGATGCCCTTAAACTGCAGACCAGTATACCAATGTTACTAAGTTTTATGTAAACTATGGTGCCACCACACACCACTGTCATTATTACACAACACCGTCGCCATCACACACCACCGTCACTACCACACACCACCGTTACCACCACACACCACCGTCGCCACCACACACCACCGTCGCCACCACACACCACCGTTGCCACCACACACCACCGTCACCACCACATACCACCGTCACCAAAACACACCACCGTCACCACCACACACCACCGTCACCATCACACACCACCGTCGCCACCACACACCACCGTCGCCACCACACACCACCGTCACCAACACACACCACCGTCACCACCACACACCACCGTCACCACCACACACCACCGTCACCACCACACACCACCGTCACCACCACACAAGGAATCTTTCAGAACCCTGTATACCACTTATGTAAGACCAATCCTGGAGTATGCAGCTCCAGCCTGGAGTCCATACCTAGTTAAACACAAGACAAAGTTAGAGAAGATTCAGCGGTATGCCACCAGGCTCGTCCCGGAACTGAGAGGATTGAGCTACGAGGAAAGGCTAAAGGAGCTGAACCTCACATCCCTGGAAAACAGAAGAGTAAGGGGAGACATGATAACCACCTACAAAATTCTCAGGGGAATTGACAGGGCGGACAAAGAGAAACTCTTCACCACGGGTGGGACACGAACAAGGGGACACAGGTGGAAACTTAGTACCCAGATGAGCCACAGAGACGTTAGAAAGAATTTTTTCAGTGTCAGAGTAGTTAATAAATGGAATGCATTAGGCAGTGATGTGGTGGAGGCTGACTCCATACACAGTTTCAAGTGTAGATATGATAGAGCCCAGTAGGCTCAGAAATCTGTACACCTGTTGATTGACAGTTGAGAGGCGGGACCAAAGAGCCAAAGCTCAACCCCCGCAAGCACAATTAGGTGAGTACAATTAGGTGAGTACACCACTGTCACCACCACACACCACCGTTACCATCACACACCTCCGTGAACACCACACACCACCGTCACCACCACACACCACCGTCACCATCACACACCACCGTCACCACCACACACCACCGTCACCAACACACACCACCGTCACCACCACACACCACCGTCACCACCACACACCACCGTCACCAAAACACACCACCGTCACCACCACACACCACCGTCACCACCGTCACCACTACACACCACCGTCACCACCACACACCACCGTCACCAAAACACACCACCGTCACCACCACACACCACCGTCACCACCACACACCACCGTCACCAAAACACACCACCGTCACCACCACACACCACCGTCACCACCGTCACCACCACACACCACCGTCACCTCCACACACCACCGTCAGCACCACACACCACCGTCACCACCACACACCACCGTCACCACCACACACCACTGTCACCACCACACACCACCGTTACCATCATACACCTCCGTGAACACCACACACCACCGTCACCACCACACACCACCGTCGCCACAAAACACCACCGTCACCACCACACACCATCGACACCACCACACACCACTGTCACCACCAAACACCACCGTCACCACTACACACCACCATCACCACCACACACCACCACTCACCACCACACACCACCGTCACCACCACACACCATCGTCACCACCACACACCACTGTCACCACCACACACCACCGTCACCACTACACACCACCATCACCACCACACACCACCACTCACCACCACACACCACCGTCACCACCACACACCATCGTCGCCACCACACACCACCGTCACCACCACACACCATCGTCACCACCACACACCACCGTCACCACCACACACCACCGTCACCACTACACACCACCGTCACCACCACACACCACCGTCACCACCACACACCATCGTCACCACCACACACCACTGTCACCACCACACACCACCGTCACCACTACACACTACCGTCACCACCACACACCACCATCACCACCACAGTCACCACCACACACCATCGTCACTACCACACACCACCGTCACCACCACACACCACCGTCACCATCACACACCGCCATCACCACCACACACCACCGTCACCACCACACACCACCGTCACCACCACACACCACCGTCACCATCACACACCGCCATCACCACCACACACCACCGTCACCACCACACACCATCGTCACTACCACACACATCGAGGGCCTCACCACCACACACTTAGGGGGCCTTGTAGCCTGGTGGATAGCTGGGAGGACTCGTAATTTTGTGGCGCGGGTTCGATTCCCGCACGAGGCAGAAACAAATGGGTAAAGTTTCTTTCACCCTGAATGCCACTGTTACCTAGTAGTAAATAGGTACCTGGGAGTTAGTCAGCTGTCACGGGCTGCTTCCTGGGGTGTGTGTGTGTGGTGTGGAAAAAAAAGTAGTTAGTAAACAGTTGATTGACAGTTGAGAGGCAGGCCGAAAGAGCAGAGCTCAACCCCCGCAAACACAACCCTGGAAACACAAACCGTAACTGTCTCTATTTTCCGCTTGATACAACTTGTAATAAAGTTGTTACATCTTCGCTTAACATGTTTATGACGTATTAGTTGTAACGTTGTTACAACTTGCTATATTGGTTATTATAACTGGTTAGGAAGTGTTAAAACTTGTTCGAACGTTGTAGCAACGTCGTAATTTCGGTGTGAGTTTGGCGGGAACTAGGTGAATATACACCACTGTCACGACCACACTCCACCGTGACTAGTTACTAGTTAACTTTACAGCATCTAGTTTAATCTTAGTGTTCCCATGTTGTTGAGCTTCATGTACCCTAAGCTTGACCTGTTTAACTTAGTAACATCTAGCTTCAGTGAAAAGTATCAATGCTTATTAACTTGTAGTTGTAAATAATATTTGTAAATACTTATGTTGCGATTTTCATCCAGTAAACTGGTGGTTCTTTTACCGTAGACTTTAAAAATCCTTAGACTAATCGACTGAAGCTGTGATTTACTTGAGGCCAGGTGTGCCTGATATTGAGGTGGAGTCTGCACCATGAAATACACTTGATACATTTAGCCAGAATTGTCTTATTCTTGCTTATACATTTTCTGTTTGGTTTCAAAGTAAATGTGCCTGGCAACATTAATTTATTTTTCTCTATTTCAATGGATTTTCGTTCTATGTGCTTTCCTAGGTACTACCAGCTGATATAGTGGCATTTTATAGGCTTCGCTGTTGGATAGTACAATTCTGAGTTGGCTACTTAACTCTGGTTGTTCCAATGCTGTACGATTATGGTTAGTGGTATTACTGGCTCTCAGTGGGCCATACAGTTATTTTATTCAGTTCGGACTTATTATTGTTTCTTGTTTAAGTGCATTGAGTGATATATATTTAAGTGTTACCATTGAGCAGCACGTGAGAAATATACCACCCCGTCCCTCTGTTGATAGGATACAAGCTTTAAATAAATCTGTTTTTGTGTATATGGGAAAAGTTTTGGAATTGGATTTGTCCAATCGTATGGTCAGTGCTAGAATTTTGAGAACAAATCTTGTACACTTAATGAAGAATAACCAGTTTGGTAAGGAAGTTTAAGATGATTTCCCAGACGAGGCAGAGTCTTGTCAGATTCAGATGTCGAGAGTTAGAAGCTCTACTTAGAAAGAGTGAGGTATAGAGGTTTAAATGTGAGACTTAATTTTAAGTAATTAGAAAAGCAGCTGAGAATAAAAAGAAAGAAGAAGAGATAAGAGTAATGCAGATTGTGTGTGACGGACCACGGCACCATCTACGATTCGGGTGCCGATCTATACAAGTTGACCCTCCCAGTAATCATAGCTTCCCATCTTTTAGTCTGCCAGACTGAAAGGTGACGAGAGACCAGAGACAGGCGAGGGAAGGCAGAGAAGCCGGGACAGTGGAAGATAGAGGTCGACCTGAAGGTACTAGCCCAGTGGGTTGGTCGAGCCCTGTGAAATTTACGCCTGGAAATACTAGCCAAGTTGGCTGGTCTAGCGCTGTGGATTTTACTCCTGGATGGACTAGCCAAGTGGGCTGGTCGAGCGCTGTGGATTTTACTCCTGTATGGACTAGCCAATGGGGCTAGAAGAGCGCTGTAGACATAGGTTCTGGAAGGTACTAGCCAGTGGAGCTGGTCGAGTGTTGCTGACTTTGTTGCTTGGGCGTACCACCGAGTGCGCAAAGAAGACCTCGGCAGAAGCACTTTGTGATTGTCAGCCGTGAAGCAGGCTAGCGTAAAGGCTAGCAACGCCGATCCGTTTGACCTCTCATAGCCTTGAATATATGGATTCTAATGGTGATGGGAAATAATAACGGGATATTTTAAGTGGTTTTTCTTTTTTAATATTTCCTTTAAAACATTTATACTATAGGACCACAAAGATTAGGGTCCTCTGAACGTAAGTAGGATCAGTTTATATAGAACTCGGAACCATTACGAACCCTTCGTAACCGGGAAGGAGTTAGCTAGAGGAAGGGAACTAGAGGCTAGAGAGGAAATTAGAGGCTAGAGCCAATTAAAGAAAGTGAAGAAACTACACTGAAGGAAATATAAGCAGAGTCGAAGAAGGAGGCAAATTAACTTAACAATTACACAGCAAATGGCTTCACTCCATATAAAGTTAACTTAAAGAAGAGAAGCTAGATGTGTGGGGGTTATTGATGTGTCTGCACGTAGCTTATATGGAATCCATTATAAAAAAAGGGCCGAAAATCCTCACTTAAATGCAAAACATATAGGATTATTCTATTTGCAGTTTTCCAAGGTACCCACGAGCCTAAAGTAGCCAGAAGAATCAAGAGTTGCAATTATGTAGGGACAAGTAAGATGAAAGTAACAAAAGGTATTTGCATCTTTATCATTTGAAGAAAGTTTTAATTATGAGGTTGTTAAACGTAGGATCTTGCAGACTTATGAACTGAATGTCGAGGCACTAAGACAGAACTTTCACAGTTTAATAAGTAGCAATGACCAGACTGTTACAGATTTTACCAGGGTTAAAGAAGTCCAGGGTTATAGATCATAATTTAAATCCTTAATGCAATGTATTCTAATTGAAGAGTTATTATCCTGTTTGCCTGATAAATAAAGAAAACTTTTATAGGTAAAGCTCTATACAAGACCCTTCGAGAATTAGCTAAGTTAGCAGATAAACATAATCCTGAGGAAAGTATCTTAGATCTCATTAGTATTCGGCACAAAAGGTTTACTTCATTTAAGCAGAAACCCACCTCAAACCAGACCCCAAACTTCATCTGCTTCTACAGTCAACCCCCCTCCCCGTTCAGCTATTTGATGCCGTGAGGGTGGCTTAGTGGGCAGCTGCCGGAGTGTGATGCTCCATGGGACAGTCCTGTCCTTTTGTAGCCTTGTGCTCCTGCTGCTGTCTTCTCTAATTGTGCCGGATCGCTTTTCCTTTTCCTTATGTTTCGTTTTTCTCTCCCCTCTTCTCCTATCTGCTTGTCGTTTCCTGCCGATCTTTTGCGTGTTTTGGTTATTCCTTAGGACTTCTTCTATTTTGGCGCCCAGGTGCTTGAGGAGGCATACTCTTGCACCTGTAGAACTGTAGTACCCAACGTCTTGAGCGAGGGGAACCTTTTATTGTCAATCCCCCTTTCATCGCTGAACCCGATCTCGACGGACTGATGGTTTTTAAGGTGGTGTTTGTGTGGCGTATACTCACGATGCACCCCTGGGGAAGCCCCGGCATGATCGGCGATAGCTTCCTTTTGGGTGTCCTGCTCTCTAATTATGGCTCCATGGTGGGTATGGGGGCACATTCGTGGATGAATTTCTCTCTTCGTCTGTATGTCGTTGAATGTTTCTGTTGTACCCTCTCAGGCTCGTCGGGTGGGCGACCAAGCCCCCGAGTCGGCCTGTATTGGAAGACCGGGCTGTGTAGCCCCCGCTGCGTTGGGCCCCGACCTTGCTCCTCTTTTGACCATCCTGACTTCTTCCCCCAGCTCCCCTCCCTCCTCTGTGGTTGGGTCGAGCTTCAAGCCCCCAGTGGTTATCACTTCGTCCCCTGGTGCGGCTAAATCTCTCGTTGTGACTACTGCGCCTTTTAATCCCTCTCTCTCTCTCTGGGGGGTTCTCAATGCCGTCAGCGCCACGGCCGCACTCGCTCGATTCCTTCCCGTACTGATGCGTATCAGGCCTTGTTTGGTCCCGCTTCGTGGGCCAAATACTTTGATCTCCTCTCTCTTGATTCTGCGCCTCTTGATGATTTCTCCCTCCATCGGCATATTGTTGATTCTGTGGATGCCTCTATTACCTTCAACCCCACTCGTCTCGGTACACGTGTCGTTGCTGCTCCTTCTCAGGATGCAGCTTCCTGCTTGGCTGCCTAATGTTGCCTTGGCGAGATCCCTGTTCGGGTCTCAAAGAACGTTCAGTTGAATACCGGTGTTGGCACTATTCTCCTCCCGCCCCATGTTACGACCGGTGTTCGGAATCTGCAGGACTGCCACGATGATATTCGGCACATCCTTGATGCCCAAGGCCATTCTGTCCTCCAGGTAGACTCATTTACTCGTCCCCCGTCGTGGTCGTCGCCGTGAACCCCTTTGGGTTGTGAAGATTACCTTTGATGGTAGGACCCTTCCATCCTCTGTCATTCTTGTTGGTGCCAGGTGCTCTGTCCAGGAGTATATTCCTTCTCCTCGGCTTTGTAACAAGTGCTGGAAGTTTGGACATGGTGCCCTCCGCTGCTCTAGGACTGTCTCTCTCTTTCTATTGTGTGGGGGCGAAGGTCACTCTAAGTCGGAGTGCACTTCTCCCCAGGCTCGCTGCCTCAACTGCAGTGAGGCCCATCCTACCTTCTCCCGTACCTGTATCCATTACAAGCTTCAGGCTGCCGTCCTCAACTTGAAGCACCGGGAGCGTTTATCTTTTCCTGAGGCGAGGCGCCAGGTTCGTCGGCTCCCGCCTTATGCTAACGTCTCTTATGCTCGCGTGTTGCACTCTTCCTCTTCTCGTCCTTCCCACCTTCCTCAGACTCACAACAGTTTCGCCTCTTTCGTGCTTTACCTTTTACCTCTCCTGCGGTTCCTGTTCCTCTTCACCACCTCCCTCTTTCATTCCGATTATCTTGCTTACAGGATTCTTTTTCCGTTCGTGTTTCTAATGTTTCTCCTTTTGTTGTTCCTTCTTTGCCCCCTTTGAGAGACCCCCTTCCGCAGTTTTGTACATCCTTGACCCGCATCACTAAAGCTTTTACTTCTCCTACTGTTCTAAAACGCCTTTTCCTTGAGCACTTTTCTTCTCACTCCCGCTCCGTTTCTGTCTTCACCGATGGGTCTAAGTCTGTGGACGGTGGTGGCTACTCTGTTGTTTTTCCTGATCGCACTTATATGTGTCGCTTACCTCCGGAGACTAGCATCTTTACAGTGGAGCTTTATGCTATTCTCTATGCTTTTCGTCTCCTGCTTTCTCGTTGTCAGTCTTCCTTTGTAGTTGTTGTTGACTCTCGTAGTGCCCTCATGGCTCTCGGGTCCTTTAATCCAGTTCATCCAGAAGTTGTCGAGATCCAGCATTGGCTGTTTCTTGTTCACAGTAAATTTAAGTCGGTTGAGTTTTGTTGGGTTCCCAGCCATATTGGTGTGTGTTTAAATGAGCCTGCGGATGCTGCCGCCAAGGAAGCTTTCTGCTCTTGTCCCATCTCTCATAAAGGTATTCCATATTCCGACTTTTACCCGGTAATCCATTCCTCCGTCCTTACCCGTTGGCAGGCTTCTTGGTCGTCTGTTACTGGTAACAAACTACGTACTCTTAAATGTTGTGTTTCTTCGTGGCCGTCCTCCTACCACCGTAACCGGCGATGGAAAACAGTTCTGGTGATGTTGCGTATTGGCCATACTCGCTTAACTCATGGTCACTTGATAGAGCGCCTCCCTGCTCCTTATTGTCCTAATTGCATTGTCTCTCTTACGGTCGTGCATGTCCTTCTTGAATGTCCTGACTCCCAGGACGAGCCTGTGTCTTGTTTTCCGACTGCCCCTCGCGTCACCTGTCCCTCAATGGAATTCTTGATGACTCGGATACTTTTGATATCGTTCGCCTTATGCGTTTTGTTCTCATATTGGCATCCTTGGTGATATTTAGCGCCCTCTGATTATTCCGCACATTTGATGGTGCTACATAGCCTTCCCGGTTTGGTGCCTTCTTTCAATAATTACTTACTTTTCCTTCTGTTTCATTTTTCTCCCCATCTTCTCCTATCTGCTTGTTGTTTCCTGCTGACCTTTTGCTTGTTTTGGTTCTTCCTTTGGACTTCCTCTATTTTGACGCCCAGTTGCTTGAGGAGGCATACTCTTGCACCCATAGGACTGTAGTACCCAACGTCTCGAGCGAGGGGAACCTTTTATTGTCAATCTCCCTTTCGTCACTAAACCCGATCTCGACGGACTGACAGTTCTTAAGGTGGCATTTGTGGGGTGTATACTCACGATGCACCCCCTAGGGGGCCCCGGCATGATCGGCGATAGATTTTTGTTGGGTGGCCTGCCTCTAATTGTGGCTCCATGGTGGGTATGAGGGCACATTAGTGAATGAATGTTTTCTCTTCTTATCTGTCTACTTCTGTTCCTCATTTACCTTCTCAGGCTCGTGGGGTGGGCGGCCAAGTCCCCGAGTCTGTCCGTATTGGAAGACTGGGCTCTGTAGCCTCCGCTGCATTGGGCCACGAGCTTGCTCCTCCTTTGGCCTCAATGACTACTCACCTCGGCTTCCCTCCCTCCTCTGTGGTTGGGTCGAGCCCCAAGCCCCCAGTGGTGACTACCTTGTCCCCCTGGCCCGGCTCGGTCTCTTGTTGTGACTACTGCGCCTTTTAACCCCTCTCTCTCTAGGGGTTCTCAACGCCGTCCCTGACATGGCTGCACTCGCTCGATTCCTTCTCGTTCTGATGCATATCAAGTCTTGTTTGGTCCCGCTTCATGGGCCAAATACTTTGATCTCCTCCCTCTTGATTCTGTGCCTCCTGACGATTTCTCCCTCCATCGACATCTTGTTGATTCTGTGGATGCCTCTGTTACCTTCAACCCCACTCGTCTCGGTACTCGTGTCGTTGCTGCTCCTTCTCAGGATGCAGCTTCCCACTTGGCTGCCTTGGCGAGACCCCTGTTCGGGTCTCAAAGAACGCTCAGTTGAATGCCGGTGTTGGCACTATTCTCCTCCCGCCCCATGTTACGACTGGTGTTCGGAATCTGCAGGACTGCCACGATGGCATTCGGCATATCATCGTTGCCCAGGGCCATTCTGTCCTCAAGGTGGACACGTTTACTCGTCTCCCTCGTGGTCGTCGCCATCAACCCCTTCGGGTTGTGAAGATTACCTTTGATGGTAGGACCCTCCCACCCTCTGTCATTCTTGCTGGTGCCAGGTGCTCTGTCCAGGAGTACATTCCTTCTCCTAGGCTCTGTAACAAGTGCTGGTGGCTTGGGCATGGTGCCCTCCGCTGCTCTGGAACTCTCTCTCTCTCTCTCTCTGTCTTTTGTGTGGGGGCAAAGGTCACTCTTTAGTCTCTGTGGTGTAGTGGTAAGACACTCGCCTGGTGATCCGCGAGCACTTTGTCATGGGTTCGTATCCTGGCTGGGGAGGATTTACTGGGCGTAAATCCTTAACTGTAGCCTCTGTTTAACGCAACAGTAAAATGTGTACTTGGTTGTAACAACGATTTTTCGCGGCGGGGATTGTATTCCAAGGGCCTGCCCGAAACGCTACGCGTACTAGTGGCTGTACAAGAATGTAACAACTCTTGTATATATCTCAAAAAAAAAGAAAAAAAAAGTCAGAGTGTACTTCTTCCCAGGCTCGCTGCCTCAACTGCGGTGAGGCCCTACCTTTTTCCGTGCGTGTATACATTACAAGCTTAAGGCAGCCGTCCTCAACTTGAAGCACTGGGAGCGTTTATCTTTTCCTGAGGCGAGGCGCCAGGTTTGCCGGCTCCCGCCTTATGCTAACGTCTCTTATGCTCGCGTGTTCCGCTCTTCTTCTCCTCGTCCTTCCCACCTTTCTCAGACTCACAACGGTTTCCAGGCCTTGGACCCTGATACGCCCACTGCCCCGTCCTCTGTTCCTTTGAGTTCTGTCCTGGAGGGTCCCCCTCCTGGTCCTCTGTCTGGGGTTCCCGTTCTCTCTACCCGGTCTGTCATGTCTCCTGTGTCTTCTTCCTCGTCTCCCTCCGATCCTCCTTCCCATCCTTCTCCGTCTCTTGACTCTCCCCGCCGCCTGTCTGTGCGAGCTGATGTCCATCGCTCTCCTAACGGCCGTCGTGTGTGCTCTCGTTCAGCTTCTGTTGAGACGCTGGATTCCGTTGCCCGGTACGAAGTTGCTGGGACACCGGTCTCTTTAAGTCAGAAGCGGAAGCGTGGCTCCTCTCCTTCCTCCTCGCCGGCAGGTAAGAAGGCTTCGCTTTTTTCCTCAGCCCCTACTACTGACTCTATTGCTCCTTCCCCTCCCATTTCGGTGGTTGCACCACTTGTTCCTGCTATGGAGGTTTCTTTGGCCCCCGCTTCCCTCTCGGTTGCTGCTTTTGCTGAGGTGCGCTCCCCTCTTTCTACTCCCCCACTTCCTGTTGCTGTCCTTGACTGCTCCTTCTCCGTTGTCTCCTCTTCCAGCTCCTCCTCCGGACCCCGCATGCCCACCCCTGGTCTTGTTCTCCCGCTTCCCTTCCCCCTCCGTCCCTTGGCTCAGTTTAACCCACCCCCTAACCCTGACTTTGCTGACCCTGATCTTCTTTACCGTGCTGTGTTGCTCTTTCCGCCCCGTTTGTTTCTTCCTTGTTTCTCTTTTGTGGGTCCTGTCCTTCTCGTCGATGTCTATTCTTAAATGGAACGTTCGGGGTTATTTCCCCAATTTCCTCGAACTCCCAACTTCTAATTTCGCGGTTTTCGCCCCTTTGTAACTGTCTCCAGGAGCCGATGCCTTGGTGCTCGTCCCCCCCTGGTCGCTTTCATGTAATTCCTTTTCTCTCCCCCCCCCCCCAGCTGCTGGCTGGGGCTCCTTAATTTCCTGTCTGCTCTCTTGTATTCGCTCTATGTTCCCTTTATCCCTTACTTTTTTCCTTCTCCCTCACTCCTTGTTTCTATCTTCTTCGTACGGCCTATCAATTGTTATGGTAGGATGTGGGAAATGGGTACATAGTTTGTTCCATTATCTCCCCCCGAGTGGTCCCGCTTTCTCTTCCTGACCTGAAACACCTCTTGGACTCCCTGCCCGGAGGCCCTGTGCTTCCTGCTGGGTGATTTCAGTTGTCGTCATTCCCTATGGGGGTGATTTCTGATGAAACCACCCGAGGTCGCCTTCTTGAGCCGTTTATCCGATCCTCTCTTTCCCCGGGCTCTTCTGAAATTCTGGTGAACCCACCGCCATTTGGACTCTCGGACTCACATCCTTTCCTGTCTGCTTGATCTTTCTCTTTGCTCATCTTCTCTTTACTTAGATTTCCCAACGTGGCAGGTTCGTGATGACCTCCATGGGGCAGTGACCATTTCCCCATCCCTTGTTTCCTTTTCTCTTTTTCGGCCATCCCCCTCTCCTTCCCTAGGGGCAGTTTGCTAAAGCAGACAGGAACCTATTTACCCTCAGTGCTGCTCTCTCTGACCTCTCCCTCTACCCTCTCCCTCGCCTCTCATCATCCTTTTTGCATGACACTGTTTTCGATGTCCTCCGCTCTATTCCTCGCTCTTCCTCTCTGGGGTCCACGGAGTGCGGTTCTCTGTGGATGCAGACTGTGCCTCCGATCCTGTAGCGGCAGCC